>QRFB01000919.1:55659-76832 GCA_008931105.1 Oenanthe javanica | reverse complement strand
ACTGCCATAATTATTGTATGTAGAGATCTGAATCTTGCCTGCATATTACCAAAACAAATTACCGCTTTAGGTGAATTTTTATTTAACTTTGTCTATTTCTTCTTATTGCATTTCAGGGTAAACTAAAGGTCAGTAAATTGGTATTATCATATACGAGTAATTACTAGAGATGAATAGTTGGTGATACCTGAGAAATGCATCCACCAAGTCCCAAGCCCTCAAAAAATTGGTGAAAAGACAAGGCTGCAAGTAAGGTCTTTATTGTTTCCGGACTTTGAGAAGCTCCTAAGGTGATTCCAATTACTATTGAATGGATTATTACTCCCAGCTCGAGAACCTGTGAACAATGCGATTATTAGATTTTCCAAGTACTATTCTTCCCGGCCTACATGTCAACAACATAAATATTTGATNACCTGTGAACAATGCGATTATTAGATTTTCCAAGTACTATTCTTCCCGGCCTACATGTCAACAACATAAATATTTGATATGTTTACCTGTGATATGATCCGATGCCTTAAAAGTTCTGGATCACCAGTTTCTTGCTTTTCAGAAGGGACGACAGAGCCATGAGCATGGCCGTGTGTTCCATGTGTATGAATGTGTACATGACCACTGTGTTCATCATCACCAACCTTCTCTTCATCAACAATCAACTGCTTCGACTTCTTAAAGTGTGATCTAGTGTAAAAACCAGACGCCAAGGAGTCTATCATAAGTGTTCCAATCGAAGACATCATTGCTACAAATCCTGCAAATGGAAACTTTCCCCATGGATTCTCCTTGAGGCATGGTGAACTCAAAGTATCAAATGCATCTGGTAGTATGTGGACAAAACCAGTTGCAAGAATTACACCAGCCGCAAAGGCTTTGATCATAAAAAATATGTCATTGTCCGGGTTAACTGCCTCTATTTTCCTCCCCAGCTGTGGGAGGCTCACCCCAATTGCACCAGCGACAAGAATCGATGCGATGGCTGCTAGTTTAAACTCGAGGGACTCACTTCTGTTACTCTGTTTAGAAGCTTCATTTTCACATGTGGACATCCCAAACACTAGAGGTGGGAGCAGAAAAAAGATCAGGCATAATACTTTGGTATAGTTATTTGGACAAACTTGATATCTATACATTGTGACTTATCACAGATGGAAGGCGTAGAGAACAGAAAAGAAAAAGAGGCTTATGGATGATTTGAGGAGGAAGAACTTGGCTTGTTTTGTAGGTTATATATCGAAAGGGCTGACGATCAACGAAAGAGCAATGTTGATGATGACTTTATGGAATATTTGGCATTTGGGTGGCCAATTGGCAAGGAATACTCTGAAGGGTCAAGAAAGCAGAATATAAGTGAATGGGAGAAAAAATACATTAATTTACTGTGTGTGTTAAACCTATTAGGCTAAGTTAAGCTTGAGCCTACTCATGGTGCATTTTTTGGCAATAGCCTTGTTACCTTGTTAATAATTCTGTTATTTTGTTTTCAGTACACTTTTATTCTTAGTATGGAGGGGACCGCGAGTATTCGAACCAATGATCGTGGAGGAAATTGAATTTTCGTTATCAATGAGTCGTTTTTTTGCTTTGTACGTGACACGAGTTGGTCTACACTTGTTCATAAGATATGAACGTGTGTGTATCATTTGATACTCATTTTGAAAATACGTATTTTATATCTTAAAATCGAAAAACAACCAATATTTTAGATTTGGAGTGTGGTATTTGGGCAATGACCCTATGTGTCTTGAACATCTAAATTATGAATTAGAGGCGTAAAAGAAGGCATACAAAAGTGAAAAGAACTATAATTAGGACTCTTATGTGTTACGGATGCGGAAAGGAACTTAAAGTGTCTATAGTCCTACATTTTTCCTGGTATGTTCAACCTTAGCACTATTATAATAGCGATTAGTTTGGTAGTCGTTCGGTACGAAGTGTGTTGACATAATGTTGTCGTTCTTGTATGTACACAAGGGAAACTACAGGAGCTTTTCATCAAACTACAGACTAATTTTATCAATTCAACATAAGAATGTCGTTATTGTGTCTATTCCTTTCAGCTATGTGCTTCTTTTACATTCATTTATGTCCAGCTGATGTTAGGTTAGATGGAACTTTTTTTTTTAAGTGAAGTTGGATGGAAGTTGGAAACACTATCTCTTCACACTTTATAGCATGTTAGGAGACGTGTAGTTTGACTAAAATAAGTCTTTTTCTTGTTTAAACACTGTATTGCATATAATATTCCATATATTGACCCGTATGGTAATTATTAAACCGCAAAAGTAAATATTTGTTCCGTTATTAGTCTGGTCCTTTTGTATCTCACTCAAATTCAAATACACATGTCTGTATTTCAAACAAATTCTTTTAATCAATATACTACCATATTTTAATTTTCTCATTAGTCAAACTCTTTAATTTATTTAAGATCATAACTTATTAATTAAATTTTATGAATATTAAAATATTAAAATAATAATATTATTTTATTTATATTGATTAAATTTTATTATTGTACTCTATCTATATTATATATACTTTTATATTATATTACTCTAAACGAACTTATTTTTTAATTAGAATATAAAGTGATTCAAAATTAATTTATCCCATATACAACATTACATAAAAAAATATTAATAACATAAATAATCAAATTAAATATTTAATTCATTCAAAATATATAATATATTATTTATTACTCTTTTCTCCTGTACTTGCACGAGTTATACGCTAGTACTTTTAAAATTCATAAGTCGGAAAAAGTGATTTATACAAGTGTTTGAGACAACAAATTTTAACTTCCAATATAATAATAATTCTAACGAGGAGAGAGGACATCGTGAAATGTATATTAAACGTTTTTCAGTGTCTAATACCACTATAGTGTATTTTCAGCTCTGGAAACTTGCCAAATCACAACGAAATCAATAATAACTAAAATTATATTGAAACAGCATACTTTTCTGAAAAGCTCTTATAATCATAATTTAAAAACTAAAAATTCAAAATTTAAAAATAAATCAGTTACTGCAAAGTGGAGAACTAAACTCAAAGTCTTTAATAATCGGACTCCATTGATTAGTATTGGGCCACTTTGAGATATTAGAAGTTCATTCTTATATGAGAGCCCAACTAGCATGGGCTATCATCAACTCCAATTGCAAGTAATATCATAAAACGCATTGTCTTCGAGTGTCCCTCCCTGGTCCTGTTCAGTTCCTGAAAAATACATACATTTTTTAATTTATAAAATCAGTCAAATAAATTCAATTTATATATACTTAATGTAACAGTACTAGCTTCTCGTATTTAACTAATTCGATTCAGAAATGATTCAGGGAAAAAAATCGATATAGGACCCTTATGTTTTATTATACTAATATTTTTAAGCATGTCAAGAATAATTTGTCAAAATTAGAGGTTAAATCGAACTCAGTCAAAATATAATTTGTTCACTAAATTATATTAATATAATATTCTATATATGTTAATTTTTAATTAGTTTTATCAACGTTAATTCTTATCTAAGTTTATTTATAATGGTTTATGTATATTAATTCTTATTTCAAATATTTTTATATCATATTAATATATAAGCACCCTACATGAGGTAATATTTACGGTAAAAATTTGTCATCTCATTTCTGTACTGGAAATTAACTTATTCTCCTGTTCTGGAAGAGTTTAGTGGGCCAATTTTCTCTTATTTATATTGTATATTATTTAAAATTTATTTAAATTAATATTAATATTCGCACATGTTTCGCACAGGTTTTACGCCACAGGGCAACGCCAAACGGCCCAAACATCAACATAAAGCACTGTAAGATTAAAAAAAAAGGGAAAGAAACCTCGTATCTATTTATAAAAAAAGAAGAAAGAAACCTCGTGTAAATAGATGCCATTACACATTAACAGAAATCAAATTTGAAATCTCAGATGGTAGGGAAAATTCATCATGCATTCTACTTGATAACATACAAGCTTAAGCATTTCTTTGTACTCTGCTTGACGGAATCAATAAAACTTAAATAATCAAAACATATGGCGGAATAGGAGTTTATGCATTAGTATATTACCATTATCATCAGACCTTAGACTTGTGTTCTGGTCTATGTATGAACTCAAAGTCTATATGAACAAAAGCCCGTTCGACTTCTGTGAGTTGCTCAAGCTTTTCTTGTAGTGTTTCACCAATATTATGTGCTTGACCAACTAGCATGTTCTCTGGCAAGACAATGTCAACTTCCACAAAGTAATGAGATCCAAATGTGTAAGCTCTAACAGTGTCGATTTGCTTGATATCTTCGTGGTGATTCCATATCAGATATGTCAATTTTGCTAGGAACTCTGGCGGTGCTGTTCTTCCTATCAGTGACCATACATTCTCAGTAACTGTCTTTGCCCATGTACCAATTGTATATAATGCTATCTGCATCATAATTCATCAAATGACTAAGCTGTAGGATTAAGCAGATTGCAAGTAATACTAAAAAACCAATTTTTTAAGAAAAATATAGTAAAGTTAAAACTGAAGAATCAAATGTAAAAGAGGGCAACTTAAAGTGATTGCTCTATTGTGCTAATACAGCAGAGTTTATCCAGATAAAACTTGAGTCATGGCTATAGAAAGTAGTCAGTGAATGTTGCAAACTTACAATCATAGCCCCAGTGGGATCAATCCACCAGTGGAATTGGATGGCCAGGACAGCAGTTACTAATCCGACCGAGTTGGTGATAACATCAAAGAGATGATCTTGAGCATAGGCCCTGACTATTTCATTTTTGAATCTCCGGCAATAGACCATAAGTAGAAATTTAACCACAGTAACGGAAACCATTATTGCTATCATCCATTTTTCCTTTTGAGGATTTGTTTCAGGATGGGACTGCATACACAATTAAGATTTTTTTTTTATGTTCAACTTCAGATACTATATATACTAAACCATGTAACAGGTTACTCTGTAAAGTATGTAATAACATTCCAGGAGTTGGTAGATTGTAGTTAGAGTTGAGTACCTTAGTGACAAGTTCTCTGCCAGACTCGAGCAATATTTGTAATCCAAGAGTTGCCATTACTGAAGCGAAAATGATGATACCCTGCAAACTTAAGCTTGATTATATATGAATTTAATAAAGCAGCACCCAGATATAAGGAAAAATCACAAGTAGATGTACGATGTATGTTGTTATAGGTATACAGAAGAATAGTAACTTCAAGTCTAAACCAAACAAACTATCATGACAAGAGAAAGGAAACACAGTAAGATATAGATACTTATTATGCTACAAGTATACAATTAATTCTATTTATAAGAAATGCCAGTGAGTTGATTTTTAACATTCTATTTTGATAAATCTTAGATTTGATTTATTACGGCATTAGAGCCAGCGCCTTCTCACAGTAAGATATAGATGCTTATTATGCTACAAGTATACAACTAATTCTATTTATAAGAAATGCCAGTGAGTTGATTTTTAACATTCTATTTTGATACATCTTTAATTTGATTTATTACGGCATTAGATCCAGCGCCTTCTTAGAGGGCCATTTGCATATGCACTGTGTGTGTTGATTAAGTATATTAGAATTCTACAATTTTGAAAACAAGTACAACAGGAACATAGTTTTCAGAAACCTTCACGAATAATTTGATCATGTAGCACACATGTTACTCCGACTCTTCTCTTTAGGTTGCCGTACCCGTGTCGGACACTTGGACACTCGGACACGACACTTATTTCGTGTCGGATCCTTTGACTAAAATGTGGACACTTTGACCAATTTAAAGATCAAATATGAGTCAAACTTACGATTCAAAATAAATATGTGAGAATAAAGAAAGAAGCAAGAATGAGATAAGGTTGGAGACGATGCCTAATTTGCAAAGTCCGGTACAATATCATGTTTAATTTGAATTCTATTGTTACTTTTTGTTAAGATGTCTAACTTATCATACTTGTTATTAATATATTATGACGTGTCCCCGTACCCGTGTCTAAAAATAGGACAGTGTCCTCGTGTCCCCAATTTTCAGAGTTTCCAAGTCCGACACACGGATATGTGTCGTGTCCGACACTCCGTACCCGAGTCAAAGTAACATAGAGCACACCCAGGTAGAAGTCAGCTTAGTGAATTAGTTTAAACTAACAATACCAAGAAAAAGTTGCTTTTGATCAGATGACAACTTCAGGAAAAAATAAAGACATGGAAGATCTTTGCAACAAGAAATATAAACAGAATCAGGATGGAAAATAACCATGCAAGTGCATATTGCCATATTCAATTCATAGAGCCATTTTGCAAGATTCATGACTTACCACCGGTTGCATCCTCTTCTTGCCAATTGGATAGTTATACTGATTTGGATTTCTCATTGCATACGAAGTGAACCACAGTATGAACCCAGAAAGAAGGTCTAAGAGGGAATCCAAGGTTGAGGCGATAACTGCCAAAGATCTGCTCTCAATAGACGCAAAAACTTTTGCCACAAATAGAAACAAGTTAGCTATGTTTGACACTTGAATGGCCATTCTCTCGCTCCTTGCCAGTTGCTCTGTTTCATCCTGGACATCATAAACATCATAAACAGGACCTTTCAGTTATTATGGCTTGAAATTTCTCACAGAATGGGACACCAAAACTAGGTGGAGAACTTACAAAGGCTTCATATAAATAACATATTACCCTCTGATTCACCTAGTAATAAAATTGCAAGTTTTGTACATTAAAATAGATTGAAAAAACCTTGAGGCGTCACACTTAATACCCTATAAAAGGAACTGAAACAATCGTCACAAATATAATAAACCTAGACAGAAATAGGACCAGCGACATGTTCAATAACCAACCTCTGTTAAACTTCCAGGTACATAACCAGTCTCGTTAACGGTTTCCATCTCAGTGAACCCTTCGAGAAGCTTTTCCTGCTTTTTGTAGTATTCAGAAACCTTTCCTTGTTTTTCTACAAAACACAATCAAATAAAACCGCAACAATTAGAAAACTGAAACTCGGAAGTAAATAATTGGAACTCTAGAGATGGGCAAATACTTGGAATTTGAAGAAGGCAGCGGAAACCAAAAGGCTGAGCTGAAGAATGACGTTGAGGTAACCGGAACTTGTCAATATCTAGTTTCCATGACGACTGCTCATGAAAACTATATTCCATCTCTGACTTCCCATCTCCAGGTGGATTATGTATTACTAAAAAGATATATACACCATTCACGATAGAAAAACTGAAATAAGATATATAAATGACATTGATTGATTTATATAGCTAAAATAGAATATAATCAAACATATTACTTAACATGAAGAATACATGTTAAAAAACCACCAATCATTCATATTCTCATCTAACATACCTACAATTCCACAAATACAGAGAGACACTCCTTAGCCTAGAATTCAACCACCGAATCAAATATATTATAACATGTATATAACAATTAAAATTAGTTAATGATCAGTAAAACATCTTATTTAATTACTAAGCTAGATAACCAGTAAAACGCTTACATATACAAGTTTAACACAAATCAGCAGCTTCAATCATAACCCTAGGGCTTAGTCATGCATGCGATCATNCATAACCCCAGGGCTTAGTCATGCATGCGATCAAAATATATTAATATTAAACAATTAATAGAGAAATCAACTGAGATAATACTCATCCAATTTCAATCTAACCACGCAACTATTTCTAATCAGAAAAATCAAAAATTAATAACTACAAATATATACAGAGAAATAATCACATGCAGAGCTTATGATCAGCAACAAATAAAATCGGTACAAAACAAGAGTGATTAGATACAACACGAATCATCAAAAACAACAAACATATACAAATTCACACACATGTATGATGTATACTAATATACAGGCAGACATGAATATTTATCATCAACGCATATTATATATATCATATACAAAAATCAGTACGTAGAGTAGTGTAAATAAAGAGTAATAATTTACCGAAACAAAATAAGTGATGATGAATGGGCGAGCTGAGCGAAGTGAAATATCTGCAAATAGAAAAGTGTAACGCCGATGCTGAGGATCTTCTTAGGAAGCTTTATATCACGCGGAAGGAAAGCAAAGGAATAAAAAAGGGGTGTTTGCTTTGTCGCACAATTTAAAATAAAATGGTCCCGATACAATTCAAAAGAATGGCCCCAAATAGTATTTTTAAAACGTAATTTTAAATCGTATTTCTAAAAACTTAAATTTAAATTATGTTATTATTATTATTATTTTATTAAGAGTAGGAGTAAAAAGAAAAAATTGAAACCGCAACAAGTTGCGTTGAAGACGAAGTCATGTTGCCGGTCACAGTAAAGATGGATATGCTATCCAATGTAACGTATACGTGTTATTTGGGGCCTTAATTCCCACTTGTGACATTCTGGATATTTTATCTCCAATATGTGTTGTATGGATCCTTTATTTATATAAAAAAGGTCACATATTTTAATTTTCAGGTTTATAACTCAATTGTTTCAATTTCTCTGTAAAAATTTAAATATTGTATTTTTATTGAGGGCACCTGTAAAAAAGTGTAATTAGATTTTATAGTAAAATTTGAACTTTAATATTCTATAAAATTTAAATTTTATAATTTTATTTTATATAAATTAGGAATAAAGTAACTCTCTTTCAATTTTTAAGTACAGAAGAAAATTTTGGAAATAATTATGTAAAGAATATTTATTTTTAAAATTTTAAATTTTTCCTTAAAATGATATTATTTAAAAATAAATCGCTTTTTCCCTTTTTTTTCTTTTACTCAAATAAATTTTTTGACAACCATATGAAGGCCTGAGCACAAAAACCGAAACAAAGTATTATATAAAAACTGGATAATACTTTTATAATAATAAAATTTGTACTCTTGTACTTATAAAAATAATTTTGATATTATATTATAATATATCTTAATTTCAAATAATTACATAAAAAAATTAAATTATTAAGCTCAAATACAGATAACTAATCTCTTAAAGTTTGCCCTAAATTTTTATACAAAAAATGTCAAACACTACATAAGCCCCGTTTGGTATTAGTATTAGTATTCTAGGTAGATATAAAAGTTTTTTGCTAATAAATTATCAGAAATATATTTGTTAAAATTCAAAAATTGCTGTTGAAAAAGCGCTTTTGATACTTTTGAAAAAAGTTGTTTTACAGTTTTTTGCAGAAAGTAACAACAAATTTTATCATCAAATCTCTCAATAATATTATCTAATTTTTTTAAGAGCATTTTTTTCACAGGCAGCAGTTATCAACAGCAATCGTAAACCGACCTTTATGTCTAGCGAGGATAAATAACTAGCCATATCATCCTGTGAGAGCATGTTCAAAGCGCTCTCTGTTCCAAAATTATATTAAAAAATTAATTTTTAAAATTTTATTTAATGAAATGAGGAATTAATAATAAAATTCCAAATTAATTTTAATCTTTAATAGTTTTATGAGTAATGTTATAAAACCAAAAAATTTCCCAATGATATGTGTCTAGTTATGATTGATTATATAAGTAATAAATGAAGAGTTTTTGTAGTCAATTACTTTTTGATGAGTTGTCAAATTTTGATTGATAATAATTTTTGTGCATACATGGATCATTATTATTAGTGAGAGTTGAGGCAATAAAAATTTGACAACTAATTAAAAAATAGTTGTTAATATGTGCATAAAAATCGAAAAATCGCTATTTTATTTTGTTTAAAAATTAAAATTAGAAAAGTAAATAATTATATAATTAATATAATATATTATGAGGAAAGAGAATACATGAATTTTATTTTGTTTATTTAAAAATTATTAGATAATTAATATAATATGTTTAACTTAATGATTGATAACTTCTTTATAAAATTTTATTAAAATATGTTTATAAAGAATATATTTTAATAAAATTTTAAAAATTTCTCCGCTTTATTAAAATGAGAGGCGTTAGAAATGCTCTAAAGATTTTAAGTTGGTATTACGAGGAAAGAGAATAAAATGGAAAAGAATTTTTAGAACATTTTATATTTTTTTATATTTTATTTAATCCATATTTTCTTTCTTTAAGAACCCGTTGAGAACATGTAAGTGCGCACGTTTTAAATAAACAGATGAGTCTTTTTGATTTGTAAGTTAAAAATTGTACATATTTTTTCTCCCTGTAAGTTAGTTATATGAATTCCCCAAATGGGTCATAGTTAGCCAAGTCATTCCGTGGATATGCTTATTACTGTATTATTTTATTGTAACAAATTCAACTAATAATTCAATAAATTTCTAACTATTCGATTAGTCACGAGAAAATCATTACACCAACTAATGCCAATTACCCAGTTTTACTAAACATTATATATCTCTTGCATAATAGTTTTGTATTTTCTGACTAGGTGCTCGACACGACATATTGACATGTATTTTCAACAAATTAATTTAGTAAAACTAATTTAAAACATGGATTATGGTCTAATCTAAAATGTAAGAACATCTGAATGCTCAAACCCATATGAAAAACAAAGCAGCGCCAGAATCTCAGTCCCCAATTATAAATATTACTATCGGCAACGTAAAGCACTGTAAGCACTATTTATTTATTTAAGCGCCTCAGCGACTCTAAAGTGCTGCCTTGCTAATTATATTCAGTTACTTAACATCGAAAATCAATAAAATTATATAAGGGCTCAGGTAAAAATAATTATGGTTAGCATCAACAGGCTCTTTTTAGGCCTTCATAGTTTGATGGTATAATTTTCATCATCACTGCCACAAATTTCAAAGTCACATGAAAATACTACATACTAATTTTGTAAATATGAAATCGAGAGAGAGAAGCCTCAGATAAAAAGGATGATTACACATCAACAGATATCAAAATTGGCATCTTCAGATGGTACGGACAATTCATCATACATCATTGACTTGATATCAAACAAACAATCGATTCAAAACATAAACAAATGATCAATACGTATATATATCTAAATGTATGTATGTATGTATGTATAGAAACATGGTTGTTACAAAGGAAGGGGTGGGGGCGAAGAGAAGCCGGTGGGCTGTGTTTAATGTCTATGCTTGCTAAATTTATATAGGGGAGATTGGGAACCCTAATTTCATTAGTCCGTCGAAATTACCAAAATATCCTTATGCTTGCTAAAGGACCCGGGATTTACCCCAAATTCGGAATTTTCTATATTTATAACTTGATTTTAATAAAATGCATTTTCTACGTTCCAAAAAATAAAATAAAATGGCATATCTATTACCTAGTCAATTAAGTTCAAAATAAGGCATTTTTTCATTTTTTATTTATGTCCATGCTTTCTCAGTTAAAAATTATAAATATATAAATTTTAAATAAACCTTTGTAGAATAGGAGTATATTGAAAGAATTATAAATTAATTAATAAAAATTGTTTAATATGAGAAAATAAAAAAATCCAAATTATGATATACTAACAACATCTCCAACCCAATAAACTCATAAATTCCTTTTAGCTATATCCTAGGTGGACAATGATTATTGCTAATAACTTTCATTTTTTCTTTTCCAAGGGAACTAGGTAAAATTTTAGATAACTTTAAAATGGTCTTCTATATTTACGGATTGTATAGCATCATCTTGCTATATCAGCTCCAGACAAATTAAAATGTTAAAATATTATTTTCTGTATAGATCCTATGGTTTAAAATCATCTAAATTATTTAAAATTATTGTTTTAAAAAATACATAATCATTATAGTTAATATCAATGGAGTAAATTACTCTCTTCATCATCTAAATTTTAGCTAACTATTATCTTATATTATTTTAGCTAATCAATTTAATTAATACCATCATAGATGCTCTAATAAAGTAACAAAACCTCACTAACATAACTCCAAAAACACATTAGTTAGGAGCCAATTCCCTGTTTTTACAGGAGCTGACCAATAACATCTTATGCATCTCTTCAAATTAATCCAGAGTGTTGTACCCAAATTTTAATTTGGATATTTTTTATTTGGGCTTGTACTGGTCTTGGTCTTGTGCCATGGAGGACGCGTCTGAATCTTGATCGGGGAAACGTGCCACGTCCTATTCGTGTAATAATATTTTGAAGTACTTGTACTCGGCCTGGAAGGGTACTTTGTACCAAAGATTTATGTTGCTGCTCTTAGAAGACTATGACTCTGTACTCCACGAGTTATCCTCGACGAGGAGTTTTGGGATGCTGCCAACCTTAGCTTGGAAGATCCTTTTCCTGTACTCAGACGGGTTGTCCTCGTCTAGGGGCTTATGCAGTGTCTCACATTCAAGGTGGATCTAGTGTTGGCCTCCGGTCAAGGTTCCGAGGAAATAGCTGCAGTGGGTCGACTCGACCTCGTGGAATCCGAGCCCGAGTCGTATTCATGAAGTATTTGGACCTTATACTGGATTTTGGACTATCCAAACAAGCCTTAATGAGAAGACCTCTTCCAACTAAGTTTCTATTTCCGAATTAGGGTTGAATAAGGGGTGGATAAGGTGACCTTCTCCTATTGGACTTCTGATTAGAATTACATGGATTTGATCCTCTATTTTGCCTATAAATAGCGGTGCGCAGACACATTGTGGGGGTGAGAATTTCTAGAGCTAGCAGCCATTGGAGAGAAAACCTATTTTATCTGACGAATAAAGCAATAATGATTCCAAATCCTTACAATCTCAACCTCTAATTACTCACAAACCACCACACTCCGGTGATATTAAGCCTTTTGATCTTTTTCCGGTGAAGAATCTCAATCTTTATTAATTACCAGATTTCTCCATCAATACATAGATTTACAAACTTGTCAAAGTGCGAAGAAGTTTAGTTAATGGTAGGTGTATGTTGGATCGGAGAATCATTGTTTGAAAATACTAGTACATTGAAACAGAGTAAATATGATACTATTAATTTTGAAAAAAATTAGGCAAGAGCACGATTAGATAATTCAAATGGTAAATGGTTTATCCTCTATCATACCGGAGAATTTATTAAAACATATATTAATTTGCCGTGGTAGGATCTGTATCATAGCAACATTGGAGAAATGGCCAACGGGCAAGAGGCACCTGTATGGTGACTGTTCTTGAGCACTGCCGTGTTTCACCATCACAACTTGATCATAACTCCAATAAACTTTTACCCCTCACTTTTTTTTGACATATTTTGGCTAAACTGGCCTTCCTCTGGCCTTGTTTACTTCTTTGATTTCCCATGTTCTACGACTGAGTTTACGCAAACAATTGTTCCGTGTCTTAAGAATTCACTAGTCATTACTCTCCAACACTATTTTCCTTTGTGTGGCAATCTAATAATCCCTGCAACTCTTTCTAAAACTACTACCGTCCCTGCAATTGGTTGCTTGAATGGCGACTGGGTTTTGCTAACAATAGCTGAGTTTAGTAGTAGTACTACTGTTTCAGAAGGTTTTAAGCATGAGCATCTATCTGGTAATCATGCTCGAGAAGTTAACGAGTTGTTGGTTCTTGTTCCTCAACTACCACCAGGTGATATTACTGAAGATGGAAACATTATGATATCTCCTGTTTTATCTCTTCAGTTGACGTTGTTTCCTGACCATGGATTCAGCATTGGATTCACAAACTCCCATGTTGTTGTCGATGGAAAAACTGTCTAGTTTTACGAGGACTTGGGCTTCCATTAGTGCTAAGCAACTCAACAACAGTGAGGATGATTATTATGGTCAGATAATTTATAATCTCCCATTTTATGATAGGAGTGTGATCAAAGACACCAAGGGAATAGCTTCAATTTTTTTGAGGGCCAGATTACGCATGGCAGAGGAAAATTCTAAGGCTTTTGCTCCACCAGCACTTGAAAAAGACACTGTTCAAGCCACATTTAAGATTAATCGAGCACAGATCCAAGGACTCAAAAACTTGGTGTCCGCACAAGTACCACATGTATCAACTTTTGTGGTGGCGTGTGCCTATGTATGGACTTGCATGAGCATGACAAAGGCACAGGCCACTCTACGACAGGATCAGACGAATGATGATTTTGAAGTGGAGGAACATTTCTTTATCGGCATGGACACCAGGGTTCGATTGGATCCACCAATACCTTCAAATTGTTTTGGAAATGCTATTTTGACTTGTAGATGTACGCTAAAGAGCAGCCAACTGTTAGGAGGAGAAGAAGGGTTTGTGAATGCAGTTGAAGAAATAAGAAAGGCACTTGATGAAAAGACAAACAACGAGGAGGGAGTTTTGAAAGGGTTTGAGATGCTTTTTGATCATATTGAAGCTATGAAAGGGCAGAGAACGTTTGGGGTTTCTGGATCACCAAAGTTTGACTATTAGCCCAAAAAGTATGATTTTATCTAGAAGAAATTTGCACTAGCTGGATCCAGGGATTCAAATGATAATCTGGAAATTGGATTATGTTTCTCAAAAGATGAGATGAATGCTTTCACTACTATATTTGCCCAAGGATTAATCAGCTAAAGTCTAAAGTAGTACTCGGTTTTGGGCTCTTTATATTTTCAGCATTTTACTCCTAATTCGTTTGGGTTATAAAAACTCCAGTCTTTTTTCCCCATCTTGTCTGAGATTCTTTTGATTTCAATTCTTGTTCATTTTTATTTCTAATATTAGAAATGATAACTTGAAGTAATTTAATTAGCTATCCAAAACAAGAAAATATTACACATGAAGTGATTTTGTTAAAAAATATTACTCCCACATGCATACATAATACTTGCACCAGGACTTTCTAATTACATTCATGTAATCCGCCCAAGTGCAGCCTTATTTATATGTAATGCAGTACAGACATAAGCTTCGCTAGTTCAAACAAATTATCCTAATGCAATCCAGCAAAATAAACTGGCAAAAATAGAAGTTTTACATATACAACTCATGCTTAAATTTGATTAATTGAACTTCTTAGGCATGTGTTCTGGAAAATGGCAGTGCTGGAAATCTGTATGAACAAAAGCTCTCTCAATTTCAGGTAGCTGCTCCAGTTTTTCTTGCAATGTTTCACCAATATTGTGCGTTTGGGTAAGTGACATTTCCCCCGGCAAAACTATGTCAACTTCCACGAAATATAGAGATCCAAATGTATAAGCTCTTACAGTAGCAATGTGCTTGATATCTTCGTGATGATTCCATATCAGATATGTTAGTTTTGAGATAAATTCGGGAGGGGCTGTTCGTCCAATCAATGACCATACATTTTTCATTACTGTTCTTGACCATGTACCCATCGTATATAATGCGATCTGCAATCAATGTACATTCGTGTCAGCAACAAAGTTAGAATCTGCAAAGAATGTATGTCAGCTATAATTTATAGAGGCAGAGTCACTTGTGGATTGGCCAAGGGACCTAGGGGTTACGTCTTGTGTTAGTCTACACAGTGCTGCGGGGTCACTTGAAGATCCACCAAGGGAACTCGAGAGCTAGTGATTTATCAGGCGCTCATGGTGAAAAGTTTCTGAATTTGCCATAAGGGCGGATTCAGAACGGATTCAGAACTCAATAAAGCTGAGAATATGTATACATTTTTGCTCTAGGCTGTGTGCTTTTGCCTTTAATTTATTTAAATTCTTTAAATTGTTTGATTCACGTTCATTCAATTTCAAACAACATATAAGTAATATGGAAATCAAAATGCAATTAAATTTACCAAGATAGCTCCAAGAGGATCAATCCACCAGCGAAAATGTATAGCTAAAATGGCTGTTGCAAGGCCAATAGAGTTGGTAATAACATCAAAGAGATGATCCATTGCATAAGCTTGAACAATTTCATTCTTGAACCGACGACAATATACCATTAGCACAAACTTTATTATTGTCACTGANATTTCATTCTTGAACCGACGACAATATACCATTAGCACAAACTTTATTATTGTAACTGACACCATGATTGCTATCATCCATTTTTCTTTCTCTGGATCTCTATCTGGTTGTGTCTGCATAATAGTTAAGCAACATTCACAATAATCAGTAACCACAAAAGTAAAAGCTTAATTGCATAGATTTTCTCAATACGAATATTGATAGAAACATTTATTAAAGACAAATGTTTCTATCAAGTCCATCGACTTGACAACATGGTATAAGAGCTTAGGTTCATGAGGTCTCAAGTTTTTGTTAGTTCGGAACTCAGAAATATCCTATGACAAAATAACATTATCTCATATATGAGATTTTCACTAAATGTTGGTAATTTAGTACCTTCATGGCCAGTTGCTTTCCAGATTCGAATAGTATTTGTATCCCCAGTGTAGCCATTACTGATGCAAAAACTACTATACCCTACAGAAATGCAAGAAAACAAAAATATGAAAACTGGAATTTGCTTAATTCAGATATTTTCTCAAGTTAAAATTAGAACTTACTAATTTAAAAATAATAATAATTAAACACTTACTACGGGTTGCATTCGTGTTTTTCCAATAGGATATTGATATTGATTTGGTCTTTTCATGGCATAAGCAGTAAACCAAAGGATGAATCCTGATAAAATATCCAAAAGGGAGTCTAATGTTGATGCAATTACAGCCAATGATCTACTCTCAACAGATGCATAAACTTTGGCAGCAAATAGCACAACATTTGCTATATTTGATGCATAAATGGCCATCCTTTCGCTCCTCTCCAGCTGATTCATTTCGGACTGAGAAGAGAAAATGAGAAAAAATTACATTAGTTGAAAACACGGGGTATTTCATTATTTAGTTCAATCTTCGCGTTCAACAATTTTTAAAATTCTGACTACAGATAGAGTTAGCTTACAAACCTCTGTTAAGCTTCCAGGCAAACAGCCTAATTCAGTAAAAGAATCCATCTCATTGTAATATTCCAGAAGTTTTCCCTGCCTCTTGTAATATGCTGTAATCTTTCTCTTGCTCCCTACAATGTGAACAATAATTAAGCTACATCAAAATCAAATAACCAAATCTAGATTACGTGGGTACAAAGTTAGAGCATATTTCCTACATCCAAAGTTAAAAAATGAATCCTTTCGACTTTCAGGTAAAGGATGATCATCAAAATTGAGACGCCAAGACGGTCCCCTTTGCGAGATAACACTATTTTCTGCTCCTACTGCTGCTTCTGGTGAAAGAAGTTCAGTCCTATAATCTGCAGAATCGGTGCGAAGATCAATTGCCATTTTAGTACAATATATATTTATTTTCTTATAACTCAGTAATAAGTTTAACCAATATATAGAAACTGCAAATGAAAGATTACAAGAAGAAAACGTAACCATGCGTATAAATATCTGTTAACAATGCATTGTTTGATACGTTTCACAAGAATGTTGCATGAAGCATGTTGGTTTTCCACCCACAAATATGGTGACAACAAAAAGGGGTGAATAATTTAAACTTTTAGTAGTTGACCTTTATTTCAAGTATGAAAGCTTTCCCAAGCAAGAAAATAGAAATCCATCTTTAAACATGATCATTACACAAAGCAAACATTTTATATTATCATAGTCTCCACCTGCCCCGAAAAAAGAAAATAAAAATGGTTACTTCTGGGTTATTTCCTCCTTTTCAACCTAATGTTATAACCACTTCACTTGTGCATGCTGATATGTATGTTATAATAGCTGAATATGAAACTAGGTAGCCATGAATATTCCAGAGGTTAGTCATTCTTCTAAGTTATTAGATCATAGAAAGAAAAGGGCTTAATATGTCCATGAGTCCAAAGTAAAAAAATAAAAAGTTGATGTGTTTCATGTTTATGAGTAAAAACTCGAAAGTAAAAAAAAAACAGCTTAATATGTGTTTAATTCGGACTGATTAATCGAGTATTGGATGAATTGAAAATAATTTAATTTAATAAATAATAATATATAATTATATTTAAACATCATCATATTATTATAACATTTATGTAAAATTATCATTTATCATTAATTTATATGTATTTAGTTGTTAAAATTTATAAAAAAAAACTCACTTATCATTAGTATTTAAGTGATTTATACTTAACAGTCATTATTTATAGTTAATTTTAGTAGTTATTACATAAAAAATATATAATTAATAGAAATTTGAGAGAATATTTGTGATTTATTAAGGATTTAGGTCCTACAATCCATATTCATTCTAAATTTGTAATAGAAATATTATAAAATTTTAATTATTAAGACTTCTCAATAATACTACATTTTAAGTTATATTAATGTTTTTAAATACTTTTATGGTTTTCAAATAATTAAAATACTTATTTAAAAGAAATTTGTACCGATAAAAATATAAAATATATGTATATTAAATAAAAGCAATCATTTTCCATAATAAACTAATGCAAACGACTAGATCTCCATAATTTCTCTCTTTAATCTCGATTCTCAATTGCTGATTTGTCTCAGAATTAGGGTTCTATCACTAATGACTAATGGTCAGTAACTACATATCTGTGTTCGTTTGAACGATTTTGTTATATTAATCGTACTTATTTTATTCACATATGCTAAATTGAAATCTTAATTAATTATCAGGCCCTGTTTGTTCAATTTCGAAAGCTCAACAATCACAAGTTTTTCCTCTTTTAACTGTCATACATATGTGTTTATACGTATATCTCCATAAATATATTCTCTTAATTGTTTGATAGGTTTACAAATTACAAGTGTTCTGCTATTATCATTGTTCTTTGAATTTGAATGACTTGTTCATGATGTTTCTAAAATTACAATATTCAGTTTGTGATATAAATGCAGTTACCTACAGTATATTATAATGATAACGTTTTTGGACTGTGTTCTGAACTTCTGATTTTTAGGTGATTTATCGTTTGGCATATGCAACTAAATTCGCCTCGATTTTACATTTGAAGATTTCAGAGTTGTATTGCATTGAATTAAATTCAAAGTCGAAATGAATCGAACAGGGAGCTGAATATATCATAAATATTTTGTATTATTATGTAGATATAAGTGTATGTGTGATTCAGTATTGGTATTGTCTATTAGAGAATTTATTTATATTAATGATCTTGATAATTATTAGGATTAGTTTAGGGCTTTACGATGTAAGGAGATGCTATCATCCATTACTAATCAGGTTTTGAATGTTATGGATGGATGAATATTTGATAAATTTTGAGGATTTATTTGTGTCTCTATTGATTGTCTGTGAAGTTAGGTTCCATCTTATGTTTTAAACCCTCTATTAACCTTGTCCTGCATCATAATCTCTTCGTACGAAATACAATATCATAGTGGATACAAGTCAATGCAGTAAGTTGCTATTTGCAACTATAAATTTTGTCTTATAGACAATATTAGGAATCACTGTTCAAATCAGACTCATTTTCGCTCTAGTTACACATTAAGCAAGCACTTCTTTTGTTTATAGACATGTATGGATCTTATTTGTATTTACTATTTAAGGTTAATATTTTTTGTAAATTTATTATGGAGTTTTTAATATATTGGATAAGTACTTTTAGAAATATTCTAGGGTGTAATTAGAGGAGTTGCTTATGGTAGGCGATTGGTATTAAGAAACAGATATTGATTAGTATTAGTTTTTGTTTTAGAGGTCTCCTCTTATACAAGGAGATGTTTAAAGGAAGCATATGATAGTGACGTAGAGATCTGATGGGTCCCAAGTAGTGTAGATTAGTTCCTGCGCTTGTGGCATTATCCTAGGTTATTGTGTCTATTGTCTGAAGGGTCTGATCTATGATGTATTTTGTCGAATTGGTTCAGTTGCTAATGGAAATCTGCTTATCCAAAAAAAAAAATCAATTATTAATTTCATGTTTCTAATTTTCATTTTTCTTTGGTCAAATCCGAAGGTATATAACTCTAAGGAAGGATACAATAGTGTATAAAACAACAATTAGGCGAGAAGAACATCAGGAAGAAAACTTCTGGAAATTCATTTGTTGGTGGTGGTTTAGTCCATAATATTTCACGCCCATCTGATTTACTGCTCCTGAGAGCAAAGAAGATGGAAGCTTGTGAGACTGAGGAAATTCAAGATGCTGATGCATGTATGAAGCTTGCATTAGAACGAGCAAAACTTGCCTTAAACAGCATTGAAGTGCCAGTTGGGTGCATTATTATTGAGGATGAAAAAGTCATAGCGTCAGGAAGAAATCGGATGACAGAGACAAGAAATGCTACAAGACATGCAGAGATGGAAGCCATAGATATTCTGCTTGACAAGTGGCAGAAAAATGGTCTATCAAAGGCAGACATTGCTAAAAGATTCTCAAAATGCGTTCTTTATGTTACATGTGAACCTTGTATAATGTGTGCAGCCGCTTTGTCAATTCTTGTTATAAAAGAGGTTTTTTATGGCTGCGCCAATGATAAATTTGGTGGGTGTGGAATAGTATTGGCACTGCATACAAGTCAATCTGAGTGGTCAACTAAGGAAGAAATTTCACGCGGAAAGGGTTTTAAATGTACGGGAGGAATACTGGCGTCAGAAGCAATTTCTCTGTTACGAAGTTTCTATGAACAAGGAAACCCAAATGCTCCAAAGCCTCACAGGCCACCTGTCCAGAGCATGTGAAGGTAAATGTATTCTCATGTAACATTGCGACTCTGATGAACATGGAAATCATATTCTTTTTCCCCGTAGTTTCTTATTAAGCAAGTGTTTCTTTGGTTTGGTTTTTAAGGCGTTTTGGTAAAAAAATTACATATGTATGGATTATTGTTATCTGGATGTGTACTTCTGTTGGTACGGGCTTGAAGATATATGAGATTTTACTTTTTGGGCAAAACAAGCTCTGGCCTCTGGGTAGAGGGACTGAGAAAAGGTTCAGCAATTCATGACAGTATCTGGTGCAAGGTAACATTTTGGTCAAGACATATATGTTATTTCATACTAAATTGAGCTGCACCCACAATGTATAAGGCGCACATATGTAATTTCAAAAAATCATTATACTAGTTGGGCATACGAAAAACGATGGCAGTGTATGTCATTGATAGTTGTAGAGTAATTAGTTATCAGTATGCTGACCAACATCATTCCAACAAATTGATGTCCTTTGGCAGCAGACAGTTCAGTCGTATGGAATTTTACTGAATTGTGGATTGTACATTCTCCATCCACTCAAATATGGTACAAGTTCAAACCACTTAGAAGTAAAGAAAAGAGTACAAGAGTTCAAATTTTGCCTTCGACT
>QRFB01000919.1:0-55604 GCA_008931105.1 Oenanthe javanica | reverse complement strand
AATATAGATTGTGAAGTCACACTTTGTTTCTCTTCTTAAGAATATATCTTAGACTTTCATGCTTAGTTTTGCTCCATTTTTATCTCTGGGAAACATTTGTTCACTTTTTATAGATCGGATGCAGTGGGAAAACTTCCCTTCAAGCTTTAAAGTCCATCAGTTGGTATCTGGAAAAAGCAGTTTGACGTATGTTACAATCAATCTCAAGTTGTATCATGTATCAAGGCAAGTTTTTCCATTTATTTGCAGTTCTATGCATGTACTTGTTCTTTCATATATTTGCATCTGCCTTAAAACTACAATGTTAAAGTTGCCTGAGACATTTTATTGCACTTCTAGTTTTATTTTTCACAATGGATTATTTACTTTGTAAAATGTATATACATTCTACAGTATCTTGTTTTTCCTAGAAGCTAATACCTTGTTTTTCAATCATTTTACATTAATTGAGGTGGGCGTGGGTCAGGCATATACTCTTGTCTGTCAATCGTCTGAGTATACTGTACGAGTAGAACTATTAGTCTTTTCCCTGTATGCTTCTTCCTAGTACGTAGAGAGAAGACTTCTATTAAGCAAGGTAGATATTTATTGGATAATGAACCTTTCTAATACGCGTCCTTGCATCATCCGGATAATATATGATGCAAACTATGATTTGTTACCAGAGCTATGAAACCATGATAGTGAAGGTGCTTCACCATATCAAATAGATAATCTTTTTGAATACCTGGTTGTGGGATTTGAATAATCAGAACAATAATAAATTCTGTGTAGTTTTTACTCTCTTCTTTATTGTAGTTGTCAATTACATAAATTTAAATACTCATACACCCTTTCTCCGCTAAGGTTCAAATCCTCGACTTCTTTACCTAGGAAAGAGGTCTAGGCTATAATGCTAGTTGCTAGGTATAGTAATCTTTACTTGTGGGGATCCTACTGGTCAATACTGGGATTAATTTGCAACACAATGCTCTATTTTTAAGATTTACAAATATCATTTAGTTGCCATACCAAGTGCCATAAAGATGCAATTCACTTGAAGTCATTAGAAGTTCAACTAACAATGTAATCCTTCAGGCTGATTCTAGCATAAACTTAAGTATGATATTTCTTTCTTCTACTTGTTTGAAACTAAAGTCACTGGAGATCAACTGCAGATGTTGGAGGATATTCTGTCTGCGGTGGGGGCAGAGAATATTCCGGCTCCGGTGGAGGAGATTCTGGCGGATTTACTGTTGGAGGAGGGCTAGGAGGAGATGGCTGTTGGCAAGTGCCGAGACAGATACAATGAGGTACTAACCCAAGGCATTTACCAGTAGAGAAACCTTCAATCTTGCAAGCCATCTCACAATGGTGGTTTATCAAGCAGAAACCTATGAAATATGCGCTTCGTACTCCACAAGTATCTGTGGCTTTAGTATGGTGCATCCTCGCTTCTGTATTTTCATACACAAACAAAACAAATCATTTTAGTTGGAACTAGTAAAGTATATCTCTCAATCGTTTATTAATATATGCTCAAACTGCATATATATTCGTGAGGGCAAGTATTATATTAAGAATACAAGAGCTAGCTCCACACTTTACTATGCCAGCCATGAATCTAGGTGTAAACACAGGAAGAAACACACACGTGTGTGTGGAAGGTTGACAAGCGACTCACGAAAAGATAAGAGGAGCAACATCACAAGATTAAGCCTCCTCAGCTCCACCATACTGGTTCTCTCTTCTGGAGCCACTGCTGTATTGTAAAGAATATGTGATAATGCCATCCAACCCTCAACTTTTTATAATACATTTTAAGATTATTTTAAGTCTTTAGTAGTTTGTAGTTTTGTAATTTTCTTATTATTTTCAATCAACATTAAGTAGCCATTACAATTTCTGTTATCCCATTCGCTGTATATCACATTCTACCTTAGACTTTGACTTTACATGAAAAAACGTCTTCATATTGCATCATCTACGCTTCTAAGTCAACATCATACTATATATTCTGCGTTTAGGAATAACATTTTCTGAAATCATCAATTAACAGAAAAAGAAAACTTTTGAGCCGTCGAAATACGCATGTTAACTGAATTTATATGAATTAAAAAAAGTAAAAAAGTAGCTTAAAATTTAGTTCCGTGTAGGCGATAAGTATAGTTATATATTATTAAATTTGAATGTACAGAGATAAATCATAACTGATTGAGAAATATGGGAAAAACATAATGAATTTTTATATACGAGTAGTCGACTATACTTTAAGCTCATCTAAATTTCGTTATTTTGTTTGATTATAAATAATACAGTTGAGTACGATTGGATAACCCAAGTGATTGAGAGTTTATCCTCTGTTTTTTCTGGGTTTGAATCTGCTACTCATTTTTAAGGCTATAAGTCAAATTAGTCAAAAAAATACAGTCGATTCTCAATTAAATAATAATCGATAAAATGATAATTTTATTAAAATAATATTTTTTTCGATCTGAATATAATGGAGATGGTGTATTTTTAGTCTCAATAAAGTAATAAACTTAATAAAGTAATTTTCCCCTAAATTCCAAGACTATTACTTTAAATAGAGGTTTGTAAAGATGTATCTAACATTTAGTCCATATCAAACTCAATCCATTTAGAATAATTTTTAAATATTTGTATATTTTATTCATTAAATAATTCAACTCGAATTATATTTCAAATTTATTTTTAACATAATAATACACTCTAACAAAAAAATTAGAGGTCCCACAATCCAAAATATATACAAATTAAGAGCTCACAAATATAGAATTACTAGCTCATAATCTGTGCAAAAAGCATGTGGTTATTATTTTATTTTCTTTAAATCATTTTAAAATGTAAAAACTATTGCTCAATTAAAAACTCTTGCAAAGCACCAAGATAGTCCAATTTACAGGAACTATGATGGAGCATCTTTAAAAAATTTCCATCTGTGGATTCAGCTCCACAATTTACAATATTTGTTATCGCATTCGGTGTATATCACATTCTACCGTTTCCAAGTCAAACAATATATATATACTATATTCTGCGTACTAGTTTAGACATGTAAAATCGGTAACCAACAACTACTGGGTCACTTTTTGGCCTTAGGCGTTCCTGTAGTATGTTAACGCAAAAACCATTTCATGATCTGTTTTACTGTGATCAACATTATCTTCAGCGGCCTCGAAGACATTTACCCCTCCTCCTTTAGTTGCAGGTAGATTTCTTGTTGTATCGGAAACTACCAAACTTATCTCCTGACCAACAACAGTGATAGTAGAACTTAGTACGCGAGTCGGCCCTCAGACGGGCTTTCTCCTCCCTCGAAAACATTTACCTCTCCTCTTCAGTTTCAAGTAGATTTCTTGTTGTATCGGAAACTGCCAAACTTATTTCCTGGCCAACAACAGTGGCAGGAGAACTAAAGTAATCAACTCACACAAAATTGGAGTTATTCCATCAAGCACTTCAATTCTCTTATCTGTGCTAAAATCGTTTAACACGTGTTAATTTTAATTCTTTGAAATTGATGAAAAAATTGGGATTAATAAATATTATCGATGCACTTATATGAATGTGAGACATATGTAGAATCTAAAATGATAGAAATCAAATCATATTAAAACATAGTTTCGTACCGTCACAGAATCATTAGTCAAATTTAGTGATCAAATTAGTACGAATCCAAGTTGGACGATTATCACAAAAATTTCTAAAAGCTCGAACTCATTTATCTCGGCTCGACTTGGATAATATATGCATATTTTAATTTTTATAATATATAACTAAAATATTTTAAAATAAAACTTAAATTTAATTCCATATTCCTATTATTATATATTTCAAATTTACACACAATTCTTATTTTCATGTTACAAAAAATATGATTTTGAATTTTTGATCTTAATTAAAGATGGATTTAATATTATAATTAAAAATCTGAAAATAAATATATATGAATTTATACATTTTATAAATAGATTTGAAAGAAAAACTATCGAAATCCACGTGATATGATATCTAGAATTTAATGATTAATAATAAATTAATAATGACAACTTAATAAGATAAAAATAATATTTATAGCGCTAATTAAAGAAGTTGAGTCATAGCTAATCTTTTTTGATACAGTTTAGTTGTAATATTATAAATCGTGTGATTCATATTTTATAATTTGAGTTTAGTTGACTGAAACATACATGAATTCTTAGCGAACAACCCGACTTGACTCATTTATTATTGAGTAGATCTTAAATATCATTTTATATTCGATTATAAAACTCGACTCGATTCAGTTCATTTAAAAAAAAATTAAACTCGACTCGGATCGGATAAAACCGCTCTATTTCTTTCGTTTATGACCTTGACTGTAATAAATAAATAAACGTCGCGAGAGTTGGAGATGCTAAAAGTTGTAGAGGGAGAATTTCTTATAATATTGCGAGCTAAAATTTCAAAAAATGTATTTACGGAAAAAAAATCAAAAAATTCTAAAAGTCTATACATAATCTCTACTATGTTATTATAGCCGAAATATTAAAAGTTTTGGTTGGTCGGTACTGAACCACCGACCTAAAAAATATACATGTATTAATTATAATTTTACTTATTATAATAAGGGTCCTAACTATATACATATTTATATTAATTAAAATTTTATTTTTTAGGCCAAATTATATATTTATTATAACATTAGTCCAAATTAGAACATATTTCTATTAAATAGAATAAAATTATATAAAATAAGAGAATATATAATATTAATATAAATTCTTAATATTATAAAATTTTATATTAAGTATCAAGAAGAATATAAATAAAAAATTAATTTACTTAAATATTAGTTATCCCGTGTTTTGCACGAGTTATAAACTTGTAATACTAATAATCTATATTATATTATAATAATCAAACTAGAGAACTTTTTTTTTGAAACACTGGGGTGAACAATAAAAAAGATCCTAACCGTCCAATTTTAGGTGAAATACAGAAACCATCATAATCATTCAATTTTAATAAAATTTAATTTTAGTAATATATATATATAGCATACATACAACTCTATCCCCGATAATACTCTTTTTATACAACTATTCACAGATAATNAAAAAAAAAAAAAAAAAAAACAAATTAGCATATTAAATGAAATATTTAAATTATATAAAATATGTACGTGTAACATTAAATAAAATTTAAATTATTATTATAAAAATATATTCTAATGATATATATATATATAATATTAAAACAATTTGATCCGTGCATCGCAGTACTAATAATACTAAGATGGACGAATTGAGTCAGGTGACGAAATCAAATCTGAATTTAGAATTTTTATTCATACTAAAAAAACATAAAATTTAAAATTTAAAGCCAATCATGTAAATTTTAAATGGGTTTCAGGTTTATCTGAAATCAAAAACAGTAATAATAATATTTATAATCGTGAAAAAATGCTTATTTTGATTTTTGACGACGTATTTCACAAATTGGCTATAATTGTAATTACATACAACTCTTTAATAATGAATAAGAAATTCATAGATTTATGATCCAAATATAAAATCAAAACTCTCACAGGGAAGTGAGAATAAAACCCAAAAACTAATCAATAAATAGGTAGAAAAACTCTCAATAATAAGAGAAACTTATTAACTAAAACTAAATTTAAGATTATGTTTTATAACTTTGATTTCATTTTAAATTATAGGATTTGAATATTGTCTTTTCAAATGATCATATTTGTACTAATATTTGAATACTTTGAAATTCTAACAAAATCTAAATTCTTATTATTAGCCAAATATCTCATTTGATCAAATCTAAAATTTTAAATAAAATTTATGTTCCCATACATGCCATAAGAGAAAACAAGAGAAAACAAGAAAGAAGAAGTTTATCATCAATTAAAAAGATGATAACCCTAAAACCAATATATGAATTAAGGTTTTGTTTTTTTGGAAAGGGGAGACTAGAAATGTTAGAAATTTCCCCTAGATTTATAATAAGTAAACGACTAAACATTCATAATCAATAACATTACATCCACATAATAATTATGATATATAATAACATAATTTCAAATTGATTTTAAATAATAACGGTACAACTAATTTTTAATTAACATTAACTTTTCATAAACATAGCATATATCACTATAATTAAAATTAATGTTTTCTCATACTAAATACTAAAAATGTATATAATATAATAAAAGAATTTAATGCTTAGCACAGGGGCAAAAAATCTTAGTGACTCGTAATAAGAAATAAGTTATGTTTTAAATAAATCTTATAGCGTTTGTGTCTTGCCGAATTGCTCTCCAAGTGGAAATCCCATCATGGGAAAAACGCAGAACGTAATAATCAAGAACACATGTTTGCAAAAAGATAAACATGAATCCATTAAGATTGGAATAAAATTCCGAATTTTATTATAATATTAAATTATCCAAAAAGTTCATCCAATAATACAATATATATATATATATATANTATATATATATATATATATATATATATATATATATATATATATATATATATATATATATATATATATATATATATATATATATATAAGTAACACCCACTTTGACTAGAAAATAGAAACTATTATATATTTATAAATATTATAAAATTTAAAATTAAATAAATAATTTAATTAATAATATGTAAATATTGATTTTCTGTAACAATATCAATCACTATTTATATGCTAACAATTACTAATATATAATCACTATTTTATATAATTACGATCACTATTTTTAGTGATTCTTATAATTACATTATACCACCACTGACTCCAACCGCCATTATTGATTTCGGCCACAACCAAATTCGACAATTTATTACAACAGGGGTATTAATATAGATCGAGAGACAAAAAATGAGGAAACCAGACTGGGCGAGGAGCTGAGGTTGCGGAGGTGAGGGGGCAGGGGAGGCTGGAGTGGGCCCAAAAGCCTATATATATATATATATATATATATATATATATATATATATATATATATATATATTGTAAACCCTATTATCTTATATGGACCATTTTCTAAATAACTTTATAAGATAATTAAATATTAATTATAAATTATAATATAAATAATATTCTGTCAAGCTCAATTGGGTTATGAAGTTGCAACTTTTTTCACGCAGACCTCTTTCGGTCAAACTTCTCAAAATCATAAACTCTTGTTCTACATCAGTGTGACATGCACTTTTATATTGTTATTGTTATATACAAACACAAACAAAGAAAATAACTACTACAGTAATTGAATATTGATCAGCAATTAGATTGAAGGTAGAGGAGAAAACATAAAACTTTATTTGTAGCACTTGTTCGTACAGTGACAATTAATTAGTGCATAATTTCCCCACATATATATAATCATATGATTTTAGTTATGAGGAGCATATCCATGACAAGGTTTAGTGCAGAAACAACGTTTGCGTAAACCTCGGCAATGGCCACCATGAAAACCTTCGTTTCTGCAAATGTGAGCACAGTTACTTCTACTCCAGCACTGTCCCTTGAACAAGTGACTCGGTGACTCGCAAACTCTTATCGCTCTCCCCCCTTGTACTCCTCGCATCAATATCTCTTCTACAAATTTAACATTATTTTTATTTAACTATACGAGTGATCAACATAGCAACATAGAAATTAAATACGAAATATATATTCAGTTCTCCGGTTCTTTATTCAGGATAATTATCATATTCGAGTCGAGTCGAGTTATACGAATAATTTCTTATAAAGAAATCAATAAAGATCGAGAATTTGTACTTACGAGAAGCCAAGACGATAATAAAGAGCAGCAACAATTGGCAGCCCCTCTTATTTGACCCCATGACCTCTTTTACAATATACAGGACACTTGGAATTGGAGCGCTTATTCTCTTAGCACCAAATGCAAATTGCACACTTGAGACTAGCTAGTATCAATACTGGTTTGGTTGAAACACAGATTAACCATCGATACTTATTTAAAGGCATAGAACTGAGAGACTATGATGATGAAGGGTAGAATGGTAATTTAAGATTTCAGGGGGTGTTACGTGTAACGTTCGTTTGATGGGTGCAGTGCAGACACGTGTAACGTTCATGTATCTGCATGCAGGCAGAGTGACAGCTCAGTTCATGAGGTACACAAACACACCAAAACCAAAGGCGTTACAACTTAGTACAGTACAAAACATGATAAGTACCGCAACAGATGTGAGAACAGCTGGTGACGTAGTTAAAATTTTCTTCTTTCAAATTCATATATACTGGAGTACATATACAAAAAAAGGTGGGACCCGTCATTTTTATCTGTACGTAGTAAACCATGTGTTCGATTAAACGAGTTTAAAGTTTATTTTGATATTAAGCTGAAAAATGTATGTTTTTGTAATAAGTCAGAATTTAATTTAAAATTAGAAATAAATCAGAAACTGATTTAAAACCAAAAGTATGTATTATGTATTTTTTTCAATAACTTGTTTTTTTATTTTTCTATTTGGATAAATGTTATCTATATGTTATAAATTACTCATAAGTCAATTTTATTTTTATTTTTATATTTTTTAAAACTCATAAGTCACTTATAAGTCAAAATTATCCAAACATACATTTTAAGTTTCAGACTTATCATTTTAAGCCATTTTAAATCATAAGTCACAATTTTAAGTTTAGCCAAACGAGCTCTGTTACTTCCTCTGGTTCATAATAGCTTCTTGACTATTTTTTTCTTTTTTTTATTGTGGTAACCCGGAGTCGCTACCCTTTTTGGGTGTGCACTGGATTGACATGCATGTTTAGGAGTAAAAAAATACATACATGTATGATATATTTAACAAAAATTTAAAAAATTATATCAAATAAAAATTTAGAATTTAAATTTTTATATGATATAAAAATTAAAAACTAATATCAATTATAGTTATATTTTTACTCCTAAATATGTGTGCCTAAAAGTCAATTTGTTTTTAAAAATTATACTGTAGTAATATATATACTCCCTGTCATAATTCTCAACCTCGTCCGTTTTACATTTAATTTTTTTAAATATATATATATATATTTATTTAAAATTATATATATATATAAACTTTTTTGGTTTTACATTTACATTCTAACATTTTTAGTACTGTTTTGGTTTTTATTTTCTGTTCCAGAATTTAACTGATGAAAAAGAAAAATAGTATTAAAATACAATATTTATTTTAATTATACATTTTTAGTTACGTATACATTTTTTATTTATGTATTATTTATGTCTATATAAATTGGATATTAAAATCTTTAATATTTTTATATATTAGTGTCTGATCAAATAATATCCTTTGGTTAGAATTTATTTTGCTTCTTATATTTGATATTTTTTTATATTTTTATAATATCTTATTATTGTATATGGTATATTTATTTTGTATAAATGATAGATTTTATAGGTTACATGATGTATCTAATCAAAAAGATCCGTTTTGGTTAGATTTTATCTTGTTTTATTTTATTAATAATAGTAATTGTTTTATGTATTTCTTATATCATGTTCTTTGTCTTTCTTTTCTATCATATAGATACTAATTATTTTTATTTTTCTGTAATAAATGTTCTTTGAGACATTAAAGTCTTAGTCTCTAAATTTTCAAAGAGATTTCTGCATGTCCTTTGATTAGATTATATTTGGATACAACTCGGGGAAAGTGTTACGGACAAAAAAAAACTAATGAGGCCTTATGTTCACCCCGCCCAATACAAAAGTCTCAATTTAAGTTAGGACCAAAAGCATGATAGCCAACAAACATTATGGATGGAAAAGACAACTTGATCCAAGAAAAACCCACAAAAAGACCCATTTGCAATTTTGCTCCAGAATCTGCACGCGAACTTGCGAAGTCAGGAATCTCCTTAGCTGACAATGAATGTTGTTAAATTATTAAGAATCTTATTTTTATATTATTATTGGAAGGAAAAAAATCAAAGCCAATTGCTATATTGATATTTTAGGTAGTTTTATTTTACATTTTTTTAATTAAAAGAACAAATACTTTTATTGGCCGTGACTCAAAACTTTCCAAGGAGGTTCAGAGGCATTTCATTTGTATTATTGTATATCAAGCAAACAAATACAAAAAGTTGTGAAGGCAAATGCGCAAAGTTGTTGTGACTTGTGAGCCCCTAATATTAGAATAATATAAGTGTGTGCTTCTTTAAATACCTTAATATTTTAAGAGAATCGATAACTTAATATGATAGAGTTCGTCGGGAGAGCTCCAAAGTCTTTCAAATCGAGACAAACCGCAGGCAGGCAATGAAGATTAGAAAATTGTCTTGTTTTGCTCAAATGAAGATAATATGAAACGTTATTGATGTTTATGACTGTCTGCTATCAACTTTTCTTTTAACAAGCAAAAAATCAAGTGGGAATATAAGATTAAGGATGCGCGACCCTGTGAGGGTCTTGTCTCGTACTACTTGTTTGGTATCACTTACCAATTGCAAACATATGAGAATTCCAACATACATCCTCACAATTCATTACATCAGTTTCGATCAGTAATGTCCACTTATGTCTGACTAAGTCTCAAGTGTTAGAAGTCCTCAACTAACTCAACTTTTTCAAGGTTTGTATTGCTTAAGAAGATCACATAATTTAATTTCTAACTCGATTTAGAGTGCAAAATTGAAGAGGAAACCAAACTAATATTTAAAAACAAGTATATATTAGCCAACTATATTGTAATATTGAATATTGTAAGCATGAATTTCACTTTTCTACCATATTCCAGTCTTCAAGGTTGACAACACTCCTTATGCTGATCACTTGGTGGCTGTGATTTCATTGCGATTTCCTTCAGTTTGTTCAAGAATGTTGTCTTCTTCAACTTCTAGTTGTTCCAAAAACTCTTCAAATGCAGCAACCAGCTCTGGATTGAAGATGGAATCATCTCTGTATTCTTCGGGTAATTTAGATTTTGGTTTGTTGTAGTTGCCAAATTTTGGGGTGACATATTCTCCAGGAGAGCTGAAATTTCCTCCATCTTGAAGCCAATCTTTAAGACTTCCTGTTTTCTGGAACTCAGCTGCAGATGGAATTTGAAGTGATTCTAGTCTTTTTGTTAAGGCCTTTCGTTTCAAGCCTGTATCACAAGTGTTTTTTTCTTGAGCACCATCCTTATTAATACTGCTGCTACTTACATTCGTGATCACTTCTTTAATATCCGGTTCTGAAGTACGATCCTTGTTGCTTTTGTATTGGTTTCTTGGAATAGACTGAACTGTTTTTTGAAATTTAGCCACATGGTTGTTTATATACTGATCATATTCAACATCATGTGCCTGTGAGAACATAATTTTTTCCATCATCGCATCATACTCCTCTACCGTGTGAAAACTCCTGGAGCGTCCTACGCCCTTGTTTTCTTGATCATCATTGAGCCCAAAAGCAGTAGCTAGTTTTGATATTTCACAACTTTTGGAGCGCTTCAATTTGTCGAGATCAACTACTTTTGGGTTTGCTAATTCTTGTACAAGAGATGGCACTAATACATCCTTTTGCTCTGCTTGTTCTTCAAGGCCAGCCATCAGTTCCCATGTATTAATTGTCTCTTTATCTTTGGACTCCACACTTTTTTTCGGAGGCAAAATGAAATCCCCAGTCCGGAGTTTGCTGGCAAGTGCAAAAAACTGATGGTCACTGCCAGCACTATTACCATCATCAGAAGTGAATAATTCATCAAGTATAGTCAAGCCGTTAACTCCCCTTTTTCGATTGCTAAGATCTTCCCGAAAACTTAATGATTTGGTTATGAATTTCGATGAAATGCACCCCATTCAATCGGATAAGCTAATAAACCTCAATCTTCTATTATTGTTGCTGTACACCATACATAACATAGGCACAAAATCAAGAAATAGTGAGCAATAACATAGAACTTCAATTGTAATATGATATGGAGATGATATAGGCAATATAAAACATGCTTGTTATAGATGAATTACAAGTGCATCGAAGATGAGACGTACAAAAAGAGGAGTTAAAGAAGACTGGCAAAAGATTGACTATTCTAGTTGATATGTACTTAGAACAGCTGTTCTCCTGTTCATATTAAAGATTATCTATCAAGTATTGAATATTGGAGTTGAGACTTAACTATCAAGGTAGGTTGATGTTGGTTGGTAGTGAAGAGTGGGTTCTATAGAGGATTTTACCTGCTGCTTCTTTTGGGCTATGGCTGCTAGTCATATCATTTACTAGCTCAAGAACCTTTCATGTACTAATGTGGAAGCCTTGTGCACTGGTTACGATTTATAATAACTTCATTTACGTGGTAACAAAGAATCATAAACAGGCTTGAGATAAGCAAGTAGACGGTAATCCATCACATAAGTGAGCAAATAATGGTAAAAATTAACAAGACTAATTATCAAAGAGAGTTATTATAGGGAATCGAGAAGAAGTCAATCAAGGCTGTTGATGGTGGGGTTTAATGTGTTGAAGGAAGGAAGGAAACGAGTATAATATAATGGTGTAAACAAGCCGACAACTCTTCCTTATAACTAATACACAAGGGGCGTCTTTTTAGACTAAACTGCTCCACCTTATGTAGTATAGAGAAAGAAAAACACTTATTAATTAGGCTAACTATGAGATTGAGATCTCAACCTTTGTAACTAGCACACAAATAAGAGAGTGGTCCTATCTCTAATATGAATGCCATTCTATTAATCAAGTCACTTAATTATAAAATTAATAAAATGCTTTAACATTCTGGTGACTTCATGTCAAACAAAAATTTTGTTTATTTTATCTTTTTCCCTTTCCGTAATCAAGGGCAATAATTGATTACTTTCGGCTTTGCTGCTGCTTAAGTAATGGAATGGTTGCTTTCTTTCCCATTTGTTTTATGGTTACCTTCACTAATTTCATGCCCCAATATAGTAGTTTATTTGCAACCTTATATATCGTTGCCATTAAATTTTGCAACAAAAGATACTAACATGTTATGCCAATCACAAACGGAACTGACTCAATATTTAAAATGACAAGTCCAAAATCAGAGTACACGACTGCAGAGCATATTTATCTGATGTAAATAACCACGCTCTATCTAAGTTGGGAGGTACCCTTCGTTAAAAAGGTACTCCTCGTATGAACATTCTATTAAAAGAGAAAATTAAACATCATTTATTGTGACCACTCAAATATCTTTACAACATTTACGATAGTCCTGACATAATACTAAACCCATTTCTGCACCATGCAAATATTCCAACATGGTAATTATTAAGATCAGAAAGCTGAAAAACAACAGTTGGAAGACTTCAACATAGCATTGATACATGATACTGATACAGCTCAACAGTCGTTGCTTAGGTGAATTCAAGCTGCAGCGTTTTAGTTTCTAATCTTATAAAGGATAACAACAAAGATCAACTCCACAGCAAAAATGGCCACTATATTTCTGACTTCTATGTTGACAAACTAGTTACTAAAGAGCGAAAATTGTAGCATCAGCTGCTCCCCATCAAATTTAGTAGGTAGCTGCTACCAATGCCATGTGTTCGATCAGGTCCAGCACTCGGTTGCTGAAAGAAAGGATTCACAAGATATTGTTACAGGACTCACATTAAAGAGATGAAAGAGTAAANAAATTTAGTAGGTAGCTGCTACCAATGCCATGTGTTCGATCAGGTCCAGCACTCGGTTGCTGAAAGAAAGGATTCACAAGATATTGTTACAGGACTTGCATTAAAGAGATGAAAGAGTAAACTAATTTCAAAGTTAGATGCAACATAGTAACTGTACCTGTAACCCCACTCATTGTCGTACCAAGACACAAGCTTCATGAAGGACGCACTCAACCCCATCCCAGCTTGTGCGTCAAATATACTAGACCTGCGAGATAGTAAGAAAAACATATTATCCTAGAAATTATAACTAGTTATCCAAATTTACAGGAAACTACTGAAGACTGACTACATACAAAATATAGAGCTTCAGACTATTTGCATAAATCCAAACAGAACCCATCTCTTTCTACTTTTTAAGTTGCTTCATCAACTTCAGATGAAAGGAATTTTCAAGTCTATAAATAGATACCAAGTCACTGAGCTCCTCAATTCTTGCATGATTTGATATATAACATTAAATTCTTTAGAATTACTAAAGGAAAAAAATGGTACAAGGCCGGCAATATTGGCCATGAAGTTAGACTATTTTCACCCATTTAAATAATCTCATAACAGAATACTGGGTAATAATTTAGCCGGCATCTCCATTTCCACGATGAATTGTTAAATCACCATGTAAATTTTTGTGTGCGTGTGTGTGGAAGAGAGAGAGACCTTGAGTCACCAACAAAATCACTTGAGACAACATCGTCATCAGTGTACCCAAAAATCCCATGTAGTGGTCCTTCAGATGCGTATCTTCAGTCCAAATTACAATTGTAAATCGAAAAAAAATGCCAGAATGAGTTTCCAGTTGAGACGAGCATGCATGAATGATATAATAGAAAAAGCAGAAAAAAGAAGACAGTACTTTATGGCTGCTTTTACATCTTCGTACGAAGCACTCTTCTCAAGCCGACAAGTCAAATCTACAACAGAAACATTGGGCGTCGGAACGCAAAAGCCATTCCCGTGAGCTTTCCATTGAGTTCTGGCAGACTTTCCCAACAGCCAACAATTTCAAATATTAAGCAGAATCATCTACAAGGTCTTGAGATTTTATCAATATAACTCCAGCTTGTACCTTTGCAGCACCAGTAGAACTAGGAATAATATTTTGCCCAGCACCACGTCCTCCACGCCAATCTTTCATGGAAGGGCCGTCAACAGTCTTTTGCGTAGCTGAACATTTTATAAGAAAATGATAAATTATAATAATGCCAACATATGTGCATAGTGCATGTGTTTGTGTGAGAGATACCTGTTGCATGCACGGTAGTCATCAACCCCTCTAGAATGCCAAACTCCTCGTGAACCACCTGCACAGGAATTTTTGTAATTAAACATATACAAACTCCACAATTGCTATAACCATGATGAAATATGAATCTGTTTCATGTCCATTATTTTCTTTACTAGTTTTCTTTTTCTGTTATACACTTATACTTCCAAAGAAGATCACTTGGTTGTGAGCAATTGAAGTCATGTTATAATTTGGACGAGCACCTTTCACAGATTAACAGAACAAGAAACCAGTAACATTAATACAAACCAACCTTGGCAAGAGGAGCAAGGCAATTGGTAGTACAGCTTGCGTTAGATACAATGTCCATGTTAGGTTTATATGTTTTCTCATTAACGCCCACAACAAACATCGGAGCATCAGCTGAGGGAGCTGAAATTACAACTTTCTTCGCACCACCCTGCAGATGGATATTACAAATATTCATATTGAAGTACTAAAGACAGCTTGAGGGAGAGATGAGAGAAAGACCATTGTGTGTGTGTGTGAGGGAGAGAGAGAGAGAGAGAGAGAGAGAGTGTGTGTATCCACCTTTTTGTGTTCTGAAGCCTTCTCAATCGTGGTGAAAACCCCAGAAGATTCAACAACAAAGTCTGCCCCATATTCACCCCACGGGATCTCTGCAGGGTTCCTGGAAGAGTCGAGTAGCGCATTTGAGTTTTATAATAAAAATAAACTAAATATGTAACCATTTGACTAGCAAGAACATTGGTACAGGATAACTATTTATAATTGTGAATTTAACAGCTATGTTACCTGTTGCTAGTAACCTTGATCTTCTTTCCATTAATTTCTAAAGTGGTTGCATCCAATACTTTAATGGATCCAGTGTACACACCATGAGTAGAATCATATTTAAACATGTATGCCTGTATCGTAAATATTAAAATTCATATGGGCTCTTTTGAAAAAGCTAATTGCAATTATCTTAAAAGTACATAGTTTGACAATAATAGAAATGTTGGCATATAAAACTTATTTGGGAGGGGGAGAGAGTGATAGATAGATTTCAGAATAATCACAGCTTGAACATCCTTACTGACCAATGCCATTGTTGTAGGATAGGGTAACCTCATAATGTACTTAAAAAATATTCAAGTTAAAAGCTAAAATATCTAATTTCATGAATTTGCTCACAAGAACTTTCGAGCGTTATCGTGCAGAAAAACATAACATTAGCAATTGATATCAGCTACTGATCATTGTTTACCATGTACCTGGCGTCCACAAATGGATCATTGACTGCAACAACATCAATATCATCTCTAAAAGTTGCTACCCTTAACACCAGCCTCCCAATTCTTCCAAAACCTGCAACATGTGACCATGTGATATTGAAATATAGTGGCATAGTTTGATATCTTTTGGGAGTGTAACCTATGTTACGTGGAGTTGGATACAGAGTGTAGAGTATCTACACGACAGATTTCTAAGTGTCATTTCTAGAAAATTGGGGATACATGGACCTTCAGAAATGGGCAAGGGAGATGACATAATTATTGGAAAAAAAACAAGCAAACTTAGATATAATTTTGAACTTGATTTTAATAATCAACTCAAATTACAGGATTCTAGGTAGGCATCTTCTTTCCTTCTCCTTTTTTCTCATCCCTCTCTTCTCCTTTTTCAAATTATTTAATTTGCATCATGTATTTATCTCCTATTTGGTCTTTCAGTTGAACTAAGCGTCCACATTTTGAACAATCCGACACAGAATAAGTATCGTGTCTGATAGGGGAACCTTAATTTGCCTTATCAAATCAGAAATAACAAAATCGAAGAAACTAACATAAACTACAGAAAGATTGTGCGACACAATACAATAAAGAACTTAACATACCATTGATTCCAATTCTTGTCTTCCCGCCACTTTTCGACTCTAAGAAAGTAAACCAAGTAAATTAGAATTTGTAAATCATCAAATTTGTAGTTGCTATGCANTTCGACTCTAAGAAAGTAAACCAAGTAAATTAGAATTTGTAAATCCTCAAATTTGTAGTTGCTATGCATTAGGTGACAAGCTATTATCTTACTCTGAATGGTAGGAGGCAGTTCAGTGGCCGTAGCTTGGACTGGTTGGACACTCCGAGAACTAGATTTTCTGTAACAATTACAGGGGACAGAAAACCAGTATCAATTACAGTTGATGATCTTAAAGTTATCATGGTGAATAGTAGTTTAAAATTGCTATGAATCTCTTAACTGCAAGTATGATGAATCCCCAACAACAGAAGCACCAAATATGCTTGATTGAGACTTTAATGAACTGCTACAGAAGCCAAGTGAAGACACCTGATCAAACAAATAACAATTTGCTTACTCATCCATCGAACATGCGAGAAATAAATCTACGGACACATAACAATTAACCTAACAGAGTCTAAAAGTCACATCTCGATCACGATACCAACACAACATATAACTTGAAATACCCTAAAAATTCAAACATTACACCCATTATTATAAAGATTCCCACTTCAACCAATTTATCATCTACTCAAACATTAGAAGGTCATATGCCAATCCAATTTTCCGACAGGTAAAACTATTTAAGTATCAATTTAACCATCCGATTACAGGAATCAGAATCTCGATAAACAGACCAGAAACCAGCCATGATCTGAACCAATTGTAACACATTTTTTTCCCAAGCTATTTCTTATACTATCAAAATCACACAAAAAAAAAACTTTACATTTCTATACCCCCAAACTCTGCATACATAACAGTACCAAATAAAATCAACAGACAAAAAAACAAGTAAATTTAAAATTAATTACACGTACACAAAGAGCAGAGCATTTCAACAAATAATACAATTGTACAAATTTAAAAAATAAAAACAATTCTAAATAAATAAACTAAAATATATGTAATTGAGGAGCATTGCTATAAAAATTAGAAATTTAATAAATTTAATAAGTCTTGTGTTTTTTATAATTAATATATGAAGTAAAGAAAGGTAAACTTGTCATGCAATACATAGAAATTTAAGTATTGGCCTATAAAAATATTTTTACACTACTAACAACTTTTTTTTAATAATTAGATTTATAGTTTTACAAATTAATATTTATTTTAAAAAATTATCGAATGACAGAAAGATTAACCAATTAACACTTAAGATATTATATGAAGTAGTAATTAACAAGTAACAACTTAAAAACGGGTTGTCAAATATCTAGAAATATCAATGTGTATAATAAAATGAGGAGGAAAAGTGGAAAACTATTTGTAGTGTTCGGAAAAAGAGAAATGACAGGGAACTAAACAAAATTTTCAAAATATTTTTCCAAAACAACGTGGTAGTAGTGACGTGACAGAATAGAAAATTTTAATTCGTGTATTAATTTAAATACATAAAGGGTTCATCTCATTTGTTGTTTTGATAACCAATTAAAATTATACAAATATTTTTTAAAAATGTTTTTGAAAAATAATTTTAGGACTCTAATATTTTTCTTGAAAAAATAGTACAATTGTGCTTTTTATGGGGCAGGAGTAATCACCGAATCAGGAGCTTGTTATTTGTGCTGAGCTGGTTTCACTCTTATATGACACGTCAGACAAATTAAAACTGTTTTTTGGCCTTTTTCTTTTCCTTATTAGGCAGACACGGATGATGTGTCAAATTTTAATTAACTCTTGTTTATTAATAATAATGGATCTCCTGTATGTAAAAAAACTCACTAACAAAAATAAACCACCTCATAAAAATGTCATCAAAGTAAATGACACATTATAAATATATTTTTTTATTGTTAATAATGTTTGATTATATATATTATTATTTTTTGATTATTAATAATATTAATTATCAAAAATAAAATAATAATAATAAAATTGATACTCATAACCTTCACTCATACCCACCTCCCCTTAGATATTAAAAACACATATTTTGTGAGTTTGAGTAATGGAGTTGAGATTTAAAAAAGTTGAAACAAATTTTAGATATGGGTTTTATCCTTTAAACTCATATATCATTCCAAAAACCCGAACCAAACCATCCCCTTATAGATATCAAATTTTTGTTTCCCATTTCCGAGCTAAAGTTACTAATTTTAAGCTATTGTCACTCGTTTATGTGCTGACACAGTCCCATATCATTAATCCATGATCTCCCCTCCCTCATTTCCAATAAGTCCCAACTCCCAACAAACTCAGTGCATTACGAAGCCTTCCCTATAAGCAAGCAACCATAACGTACTGTTTTCAGCTCATCACACGTGTCATCTTCTCTTTCACTTTATATACAGGGGGGCGAGCACGGAGCACATGTAATAATACGTGTACTTGCACGTTTGCATGTTTTTTTGTTAGACATATATTTGTTCGTCTCGCAGCAAGTTTCAAATATGGCTTTCAAGATAGTGGTAAAGCAATTTTAATTGGATCAAACCACAAAACGTTATGTGTTTTTTTAGTATAGATCGACATATATAAATCAATATCTATCCATCGATGATCGATCCCTATACATATTTTATATGTTATATATGCATAATGCATTGAACATTAGAGATATAATATGTTGTTAACTTGGCATATATACATAATACATTTATGCAGAAGTACTGGAGATCTATGTCAGAAAATGTGAAAGTCGTCAATGGGTTATTTCGCTCATCAGTTTCTTTAACAACTCCCAAAGTGTTCAGTGTTCCAGACCTTATAGCTCATCGTCATCTTCCGCATCAGGGACCAACAATGTAAGATTCCCTCTCCCTCTCTCTCTCTCTCTATCTCTCTCTCCCTCTCCCTCCCTCTCTCTCTCTATCTCTCTATCTCTCCCCCCCCACACAAACACACCAGCAACATTGTTTATTTGTTATTAGAGGATTATAGTATATGTAATTGGAAATGGCATGATCCACCGTGATATATATGTTTAGTCCTGCAGTTTAATTTAATATAAAAAAATGTTTCAAGTTTATATTCTCTTTTTAATCAAATGACGACTCAATTAAAATATAAAAGTATAGATCATTCGATCACCTCGTACAGCTGAACAATTCATCATCACTTAAACCAGTTGATAATTTACAACTACTATTAACGTGACTATTCACCACCAGTCCCAAATTAAATGTATTTTTTATGGTTAATTTGACTCAACTTTAACTGAGATTTAAAAATTATTCTTTTATAATTTCAAAAAACTTAAAAATACATTTTAAAATAAATATGATATATTTTTCAATAATATACTTTTTATAATTTTTATAATTATATATTATATGCAATTTTCAGTCAAACTTGAGTCAATTTGACCACAGAAAAGTCAAATAAGATAGTTAATTTGGGACGGAGAGAGTAATATACATCATAAATAGGAGTAACTAATTTTCTGAACCTTTAATGACAATTAATCCATAGTATTTATCAAAAAGAGAACAGCACTTGTACACAAACATGTGTGTGTCATGTCTCCATGTTGGCCCTAGAATTTTTTGTCAATTTTCCAATATTAAAATTTATATAAAAACAGAGTTTATAGCTGTACCTCTTTAAAAAATGAAATAATTTGGTGTCTCGTTAAATTTATATATGGATAGGCCACTGGCTCACTGCGTCTATACTATACATATGTATATATGATTTGTACAGGTTTTAATTTGTCATCCGATTATGCCTGTTTTGTTGTATATATATAGGAAAGGTGGAACTAAAAGAAGAAAGCTACTACTAGAACTATTGCCATTAATGGGAATAGTGTTTGGAGCGGTGGGAATGGGAATTCACACAGCATATCATCAACTAGTTCATTCTCCTGCGGTTAAAATCTCCAAAGAGAACAGATCTTCCTTGTGGGAATTGGACCGTCCTGATCAAATCCGACATTCTGGTGATAAATTTGTCAACAAGTCTTTTTTCCGCAAATTTGCTCAGAATATTAATGACGAACCAGTCTTTTCAGCTGGTAGCCCTGTCTCTCAAAGGAACCATACTTATACTACTAACACTTACATAACTGCAGCTACTTCCACAACTTACGTACTTAATTAGCTTCTCTATACATGTAATCTGTAATATTTAACTATTGCTTTCTATTTTAATTGGACATCGCAGTTAATTATATTGGTACTTTTAATTTGTAACTCCAAATTTTGCTGGATGTATATTGAAGTTTTATCTTTCTCTTTCATTTTTACAAATGATCAGTAGCAAAATTTTATTTTAAAAATCTATTTACTCTAATTTAAATATTTACGCAGTGGAACGCTCAACCTGATCAAGCTTATATATTGTTGCTTACAAAACACCTAACAAGCTCAATATATATTGTTATGAGAAGAAAAGTTACTAACCGTATTTAGATTTCAATTTTAGATGATATATATAGACTAAACTAAACTCATAAATAATTAAATAAACCCCTTTTAGCTTTAAACCAATTGCGGGTGATCATGTATAGTTCCAAAAGTTACATCATAAATTCCAGAACTATATACTAAATTTTTTAAAAAGACAACAATTTAAATTGAGTTAATAATTTATCTCGATATATCGGGGTACGTGTTAATTATCATGTATGAACCACACGGAAAATTGCTGACATGAAGCAGCGCGAGGTTGATGGAGGAGAGTAATTAGGGGACCTTGATCTATATATATATACACTGTTATATGAAAAAATTTACATGCATAATGTATCTGCAATCTGCATGTATCGCTATTTATATGCACGTAGCAAACAGAAAACATATTTTTCGACATATATAATTACACTTGTTATCTTCTCACTCTCCCTCGCCTATACATATGCATCAAGAATAGTTCCTTTATTCGGTTTATATATAGATATATAAAGGTGTAGCTAGCTCTTAAATGAATGAATTAATAAATATAACCTTCCTTTGTTGTTTATGAATTAGGTCTTTCTTCGCGTAATTGTTTTTCTCAAGCTCCAAATCGATATGGCTTCCACCTGGGCAGCGGTAAGAAGGCATACATATATATTCATAAGTTGATCTTTCTTGTAGGCCATTCATATTTCACAATCTAGTCATTTTTATGAGACTTGTATATTCTGTACGTATACAAAGACAAAGTAAATAGCTAGTGGTTAAAATGCTGACAATTGACTTTAAGGGACTATATATTTAGATTTCTTGGATAAAAGTGTAAAACAGTAAGTGCTATACATCTTGATTTTAAAGGTATCGAATAAATGTACGCATTATATTGTTGTTAATTATATGAAGCACCCTTGTATATAGAAGTACTGGAGATCTTTTTTTGGAATCAAGAGTGGGATGGCCTCTGCTGATCATGCTGGTCATCAAGGACTGGCATATAAGCAGCGCAGGTACATACATACATACATATATATATATATATATTAATTGGCGGAACTAGACAGAAAGCTCCAAGTTGCTAACTTGCCAAATATAGTTGAAAAATTAATTTTTAAATATCTATACAACTACAAATAACAATTGCAGTCGATCTGTTGATAGCAAAAATGGATTCAGAGGAGCGCAATCGTGGACAAAAAATTTCAGCCGTGGAGTAGTACTGTTAGGAATGGGGGTGGGCATCAGCACTGCAGTTCAGCATCTAGTACATTCTCCGGGAGTTAATTTATCTAAAAAGAAAAGACTGAGTTTCCCGGAGCTTGATCTTTCCGGGGATGTCATGGAATCTTCAGGCAAAAGATATGGTATCTGCCGGAAGCTCGGTCAACTCAATTACAATTTTATCGGAGAACATTCTGATGCTGCATCATCCACCAACCCATACCACCAGGTAATTAATCTCTCACAACCTACCTACTTTGTTGTATTCAATTTATAGTTTAGCAGACTAGCTTATTATTTTATTTTGTTGCATGCATGTATGAAGATGTAGACAAGTGGAAAGCTTGAAATTGAGCCCAGGCCCGAGTTGATGCAGCTGCTAACCGGCCCATTAATACATTATTTTTCTTGTATATTTATTTCAGTTTCAACTCTGTTTAATAAATTTTAATTATATGTAATTAAATAATACTGAAGCAATTAATTAAGCAGCTCGATCAGTTGCCATTTGCCATTTTCTTCTAGATAATTCAAGTCTTTCTAATTATTACCGGCGCGCAAATTGAGAGGGGCTAGTTACGCTAGTGTATACCATGGAATATTTCACCTCATTTTAGGTGTTTTGATCATATAATTAAAATTGATATTTTAAATCTTCTTTTTTTGAATAAAAATATAATATTTAAATTTTAATTAAAAAAAAGAAAATTTAGAAAATATTAAATCTAATTATGTGATCAAAGCACCTAAAATTATATGTAAAAAGTCAAACCACCTATAAATAAGACCAGCAGTGCATATATTCTTTTAACTCAAGCTAAATTGGAGTGTGATCTATTGATTTTCTGTTATCACAAGTTGAATTCTGGCTCACCGAAAATTATTACAATGGATACTATAGACTTGCAAACTTTATATATACAAGTTTATAACTCGTGCGAAGCACGAGATGAATTATTAATATTTAGGTAATTTTTTTTTTATTGATATTTACTATAAAATTTTATAACGTGGAGAATTTATGTTAATATAATATAATATTATCCATGAGGAGTTGTATAAAAAGAAGACTATTGAGGGTTAGAGTTGTATGTTATTATACAATTATATTTATATATTAATATTTATAAATTTTAATGATATGTTAAATAAAAATTATAGGATAAATATAATTCTTAAAATAGAAAATATAGAATATAATTTAAATATAATATAATATTATCCATGAGTAGTTGTATGTATGATATATATTATTTTTAAAATTAGATTTTATTAAAATTGAATGGTTAAGATCGTTTCTATGGTTCATCTAAAATTGGACGGTTAGTATTTTTTTTATGGTTCACCTTGAACCAAAATTTTTAATCTTTCAGTTATAATAATATAGTATAGATAGTATATATATATATATTTAAACATGCTAAATTAGAATATTTATTTAAATTATTTTATGTAAATATATGAGAATAATAAATTCGGAGTAGAGAGTAGAGACGGATAAATCCGATCAATTTCAACAGAAAGTCGTCAAGAAAGGTAACAGACTGTCAGTTGCGCCCCTGACGCAGAGGCTATTGCAGTGAAGGAGGCTCTTAGTTGGGTGAAAGAGAAAGACTGGAGGAGAGTTGTGATCAATTCGGATTGCTTAACAGTGATTCAGGCTATTAGGAGTAATGTCATCTTGAGTTCTCCGTTTGGCCAAGTTATTACAGAGTGTCCTATGATGCTTCGAGATCTAAACATTGAGTTGTTTTTTGTTAAACGATCTGGTAACATGGCGGCTCACTATTTAGCGAGAGAGTCATGTTCATTTCCAGGTCGAGTTTTCGATAGGGGGTCTGTCCCTATTGGGTTGAATTCTATTTTGTTGGCTGATTTATTTGATTAATAAAACTACCCTTTGAGTCAAAAAAAAAAAAATGTAGGCCTCTTTGTTTCGGGGGAGAATAAGTATTTATATAGAAACATTAATGTACAACTCATCTGATATGCATATATAGTGAACAATGTCATATACTCTCACGTCTCACCACATATAGATCAGCAAATCAGCATTAATACAAAAAACTCACATAATCATGTATCTGGTCACATAATTAGGAGTACAAACACTACAAGAAAACATGACAAAACCGACCGCATATGTTGCACAGGGGGTGTTTGTTTGACAAAGTGCGACACATTAATATACAAGATATCAAGGCTTCCCAATTATGCATCGATATCAAGGCTCAAATCTCCTATTTCCATTTCTGGAATCACTAGTCTTCTTATAGTTTTCTTTGATAACACATGATTGGAGATAATAATAAGTTGTGTTTATTACCATAAGTATTTGATCGTAAGGGTGCTTCACGGCCTACCACAACTTCAACAAAACTGAGCAAAGTAACACAAAACATATGGCCCAAATTAACACATAAAACCTGCATTTTTAGGATCCATAACAGGTGGAAGGAGGAGATGTGTATTTGCAACATGCGTATCAGGTGGGATGATGAGGAGAGTAAGAGACACACATCAATAGCTCGCCAAGTACCATTTTGATCTTTAGACATGAATCATGATCGATGATTGTAGCTAGTGTCAAACTGTCAATTATATTATCATTCACAAAGTTACAAGCTTCTTAGCTTACAATTAAGTACTGTATAGATTTGTAGAGTTCTCCCTAGCTCTTATCCTTGATTAAAAGGAAAATGCCAAATATTTTCTGGTTGGTGTATGCATCAGATAGTTAACATTTTATTAGATAATTAATTAGTTGGTTGTGGAACACTGAGATCGATCTGTCAGTATGTTCCTGATTCTGGGTTGATTGTCTAGACATGGAGAGAATGCTAGTATGTTTACCAATTAATGTTTCCAATTCCAAATCTTAAGTGTTTTTTTATTTAATAATCATTTTTTTTTTGCTAATTGCTCTGTGTCTCCTTAATTGATGAATGCATAAATATCTACTTAGAAGCCAAATGCAGTTCCTATAAGCATGGAGCCTCACTAATTTCAATGACTCTGATTCGCCATTCTTCTTTCCCTATATACTTGCGTATAATAATCTTTCCTAAATCTTCGTCCACCCAAATAATAGCTATATCTTTTCAAACTCAAATCTATAAATTGGATAGCTAGTTTTAATATGAACTTGCCTGCCCTGTCATTAGATACATAATAATAAATTTCTTCTCCAATATACAGGTTTTAAATACTTACTCAAATTAAACATGGCTTTCAGGGCAGCGGTAAGATTGTTTGTAACCAGCATGCATGATGCATCCTTCCTTTTATCTTCATCAAATCAAAACACACACACACACATGCATAGTTATTAATATTGCATGTCATTGTGCAGAGGTACTGGAGATCAGTGGTGGAATATGAGAATGCTAACAGATCCATGATGCGCTCATTCGTTTCGACAGCTCCCAAAAACGCCAGCTCTGCGTCCACTGCTCTAAATAATGAACAGCACAAACAGAAGTAAGATATATATTGATACGATTCATACGAAACCATCATTATTTTAGTTTATATATGATATACATGCACTGATGCAAAACAATTTTTTTTTGAGGTATGGCTCGTTTAATTTTCTGATTTTTCCGTTGGCTAATCAATAATGCTCGTTTAATAAAAATGTATATACATATAAAATTGTTCATACCATCTAGCCTCAAGGAGTCCTAGATGATTTTTATTTATTGCTGGCGTTGATGCCTGCAGGAGCAAATGGGTAACGCCGGAGATGGTGCCATTGGTTGGAATGATGGGACTTGCAATTGGCTTAGGAATTCACACACTATATAAAAATGTAGTTCATGCTCCATCTGTTAAAATCACAAAAACCAACAGGGCTTCTATTTCTGAAGCTGATTATCCTGAAGAACAAACTAACTCCGGTGGTAAATTTGTCAACACATCATTTCTTCGCAAAGTCGGTCACATCCAAGATGGTAGCCGCCACTGAGCACCAACATCTTCAACAAATAACTTATCATCATCGAGATATACATCATATATATCATACACACTTTAGTATATACCTGCTCAAGTATATTATACAATAAATTAAGTTCCTTCCATAGAGTTTCAAGAACCCGAAGAACTGATGGGTTGAGTGTCTTGTATTTTTTGTTTATGTTCTAGTTAGGCTGCTTCCTTTCATGTTACTATATACCAACATATTACGTACTGAATAAATGTTTGTAAAATATGATTGATTATGCACGTACACTTCTCAATAATATTATCACTCCTAGCCTATATCTTGCAGCAATTCTCTGTTTCTTCCTGCGAATTTAACACTTTAAATTTACCTCTAAGTCGCCAATTTTTATTTTTTCTTGACAAAAAATAACTATCGAAATATAATATTCAGAATTAAAGTACAAAATCCGGAGAAAACAGTTTCTTTTATTCAAAAAAACTAACTCAAAGTAATGCAAAAATATCTTGAGAAATTTAGACAAAATTTCAATATTTAAAAAGGGGTCATTGATTGAATAATACAGCCCTTTAGCAATACTTTACATGGTGTTGCAATAGATTAATCAAAGTGTTACAACAAAACTCTGAGACTACGGGCAAACTTGCAACAATCATAAGTGTTGCAATGACCCATAAGACAATCCTACATAGGCATACTACAACACTTTGGTATGACTGCAATAGGACATTCACATTTATGGTGCAGCGGGGGCTTGTGCACCCATGGCACCACCATGGCACATCATTCACGGTCTTTGAACGTTCAATTAGCTCTTGAGCTTGTGCACCCAAGAGTCCACATCCGAACAAGTTTACAGTCCCAATAATAAAAACCACATCAAATAAGTCTTCAGGGGCATGCTTAAAGATAAGATAAATGTATCGTATGTCCGTACACAGCAGAAAACAAATTGAAAAGATCAATGCAAGCCACCTGCCAATTATCCAATTCTTATTCCATAAAGGAGCAGGCCTACACAAAGCATGAGACTTTAGTCACAAAGCATGAGATTTATTATTCACATTAGGAGAGTATGCATATATATGTTGCAGTGGCAACATGTGTTTTTAAATTTGTGTTCTTTAAGACGTGACATACAACTTCGAATAATTATGTTTCGGTCCATGTTAACCAAAACAGGAATACAGAAATTACTCCATGAGCCTTAATTAGACAACAAAGAAGAATACATATACTACCGAAACAATGAAGATATGACAATTTCACGTAATTACAACAAAAAAGCATCATATTATCATAATAATGTAGTTTTGTAGTAGTAAAATTTCTTAGAAATTAATGATCAAACATTTCTTGGAACAAAACAGAATGAGTGCCAGGTTAAATATTTGATGTGGCTAAAAGCAACTTGAAGAAGCAGTACTAGTTTACAAGCATACTCGAGGTAGCATAGACTAGATTTATAACCCACATGTTTTGGAAAGAATTCTCATTCCATTTCTACATCAATTCTCCTACAATCCTCATCATGTAAAATTTAGACTACCTTGTATTTATTCATGATTTCACTCATATATTTTTCTTTCTTCGTAAAATTTGTATATAATTTTTCATTACATTCCTTCCTCATTCCATCCTCACCAATGCACCCGCGCAGGCACACTTAACATTACCTAATTATAATGTTCTACAGCACTGGTGTTTATCGATGCTGGTATAATCTTAAGTCTTGATGCGTATATCATCATATCGGTACTGCAGCTGTAACCACTAGAAGAAACTGGATTTAACCATGAGTAGTAGTATGAAACGTATGACCAGGAAGGCTACTATTGCGACTGATCTTGGCTACGAAGAAAATATTTTTTAGGCCAAGTAGTTCTAGTACAACAATATCCATCCCGAATTGTTTGGTAATCCATAAAATTCGTAGTATGTGTTCATAGTTACACTTTAAAATCCAAGCCAAGATTTTACGTACAAAGCCTTGTTTTTGAAAAATTAAACCCTAAAATTTTAGATAACCTATATGCCAACAACAACATCAATTTTACATAAGCATATGATACTGTACGTACCTGCTTAATTGTGTCACCGTCTCTTTCAACAGTCTTCATATTCTCGCTGTTGGAGATATCCTTACTGCGTTCATAATTTACCTGCTTGTGTCCACTTTTTGTAGGCATACAAATTTAGGTCTTAAATATTTAGTTTTAGGAGTTTGCCAGAAACTAGAGACCGTTGTTGCTCCAACCTCCTCGATGTTTAAAGACTCCGTTACAGTTACAAAAACATACATATTTTTTAATTTTATTTTTTTTCGAAATAAATTAAAGATAATAAAACCCTATATCATGAAAAATTATAAAACCTTTCCAAAAACGTCAAATATTGTAGTTAATAAAATTATAAATAAATGAACATGTTTTTAAAGAAAAATAAATAAATGTTTGGCAGTTTAGTAATAACTCAAGTGAAGCAAGGGTAAAATCGGTTTATAACCAAAGTTTGACTTGAAGGTGTTGTAGTAGTAATTTAAATCCAAACAAAGTTTAGACCGGCATACATGACAAAATACACATTCAAAACTCTCCGAATTCAACACAAGGAACCTTCATTTATCTGTATATTAATATAGGTGATATATCAAATATATTATTATTTACTAGTACATATTTGTGTGTGTAATATTTATCAGATTCACTTGAGCAGATTTGTCATTGGGAACTGAAACAACTACAGTGAGTATTACTCTTTCTGCAATTTTCTTTTCAATTTTGATATCTTTTGATGTGTTTATTTAATTATTTACTTGTCAAATTTGTTTCATCATTACTGTTATAGATCTGTTTTTATTCATATCTCGTTGTTTTTGCTCTGATTTTCATTTTTTATTTTGCTCATTGATGCATTATGTGTGTGTGTTTGTGTGTGTGTTGCTCTTATTGTTCTGTGATTTAGTGTAAAGAGTGTTCAACTTAGTCGTTTAAGTTAGATTCGGAGCGATTTTGCTCAATTTTATATTATATACAAGCTACTAAAATAGTAAGGTTACTGGATTTTTCGAAATGTTGTAGACTAGTAGCTATTGACAATTTAGTGATAGAGCTTTTATCATAGAGTTTTAGAATGTGCAGTAATATCTTCTAAATAGTTAGGTATTTATGTAGCCTGCTGGACCGCAGGACAGGTCAGGCATGATTTTAACTAAGCCGCATATTAATATCGGAAACAAGTAGTAGAAATTAGAATGATAAAAATACAGTCGGATGTTTGTTGATTAGCAAAGTGCGTACCAGTCTGATGTGATTCTATTATTTTTGAACTTGAAATTTGTAATGCTACTGATTACTGACATTGTTTTTTCTGTCTTTCTTTTAGCTACACATGTTTTGAAGGTTGTCGTGTTACTTGAAGATTGTGAAATCAAGGCAATCCTCTAAGTCGGCTGATTTCTAATCTTCTTTTTGAATGATGACCTGAGTATGCTTAGTTGCTGACATCAAAGCTATAGTCCAAGTAGTAAAAATAAGTCACAAATTCAACTGTCTTATCCCACTCTCACTCTCTTTTTTCTTTTGGTTTCTAGTCAGTAGCTGTGTGTTCTTTTATAGTTGTCACTGGCATTTTTTTGTATAACTCATTATATATTCTACCAATATCTTTAGATATGTGTTTGCTCCATAATGGGTTTCATACCACACTCATGGTATTGCGGTATTGACATTTGCTCATTGAAGTGGTGTGAGGTGTGTGTATGGTATGGAACATTCAAAAAATTACAATCACGTTCCATACAATAACATGGATCCTGAGAATAAAGAATTTGGAACTTCATCTCAGGGATTCATTATGGACCCAACAAGTCATATAAATACCAATTTGAGGCCTCCAGAGCACAGTTTTCCAGAAGCCAAACTTGTACATCATTACTCGATACAGACAGGCGAGGAGTTTGCTCTTGAATTTATGCGTGATCGGGTAAATCCAAGGACGCCATTTGTTCCATTAGCTTCTAGTGATTCAAGTCTTACAACAGGCCACTCAGAAGGCATCTTAGGGAGTAGTCATGTTGTTTCTGAAACTGGTTTGGGAATACCTGCACTAAATGTTGCAGAGCAGGGCTCCAAAAACTTTGAACATGGAAACTCTTCTTTTTATGATGACCCGAGTAGGTATGGATCCGTGTCATCATTACCTCATAATTCATCTACTTACAGTGATAACCTGATCCCTCGTGAATACGCCTCTTCTGGAGTATCTGACGACTCATCAAAAAAGATTAAGGTCCTCTGCAGCTTTGGTGGCAAGATCCTGCCTCGTCCTAAGGATGGAAAGCTCAGATATGTTGGAGGAGAAACACGCATTATTCGTATAAGCAAGGACATCTCTTGGGAGGACATATGGCAAAAAACTAGAGCAGTCTATAGGCAAACCCACACCATTAAGTATCAGCTTCCTGGGGAGGATCTTGATGCTTTAGTTTCCATATCTTCAGATGAGGATTTACAGAATATGGTGGAGGAGTGTAATGTACTGGGAGATGGAGAAGGGCTGAAGAAACTTAGAATGTTTTTATTTTCAATGGACGACTTGGATGATACTCATTTTGGTCTGGCTAATCCCAGTGGTGATTCTGAAGTTCAGTATGTAGTTGCTATCAATGGGATGAATTTTGGATCAAGAAGGGACTTATCACTAGATGGGCTAACAAGCTCATCACCATATAATTTTGATGAGCCTGATGGACCAAATGTTGAAAGGAGCACAGGTAGAGTTGCAAACGAATTTGATGAAAATAATACTTCACACTTTACAGACTTTAATGGCTCACCATTGGCAACTGAATCATATCACCCAATTTCACCAATCCCTTCCAATATTCATGAAACTCACTCACACACACAGTTTTCCCAAGGCATGCTAAAACATGGAGAAGATAAGCAGCACGACTTGCAATATGTTTATGAACAGCATAGTTTTAATTATACACCTTCTAGAGGTAGTTCTGTTCTACTTCCGTCTCATGTGCTTCCGTCTCAAGTTGGTGGGCTACCAGAGGGACAGAGTTCTGGTGGTGCAGGTTTACAGGATCTACAATTAAAAGATGATTATTCAAGTCTGCAAGACTACAAACATGAAAATTCTTCCGAAAGCAAGAGATTGCACTTAGAATCTGTGCAGCTGACTTCTTTGCATGATGCAAGTGATCCCGCAAAAGTACAACAGTCAAATGATAAAGAATTGAACACACCTAGTATCACAGTTGCTCCTGAACAAGCGAACACAGATTCTAATCTTATCGATTTAAGCTATTTGGAGCCTCCTGTGCAGAGTCACTTCCGTTCTGAACGATATCCCCGAGAACAGGCAGAGTCGCTAAACAGGTTAACCAAGTCAGACGACTCCCTTGGTTCACAGTTTCTTGTTACTCAATCAAAGTCCGATCTTGGTAAGGATTCCAAGGCAGAGCTTGTTGAAAATTCTCAGGGCGAAAATTTGGAATCCCATACTGACCAGTCCCTTTCAACAACAAAGCTTACTGATCCTAGACTTGGTGATAATGATCTTGCAAAATCTCAAATTTTGAAGGCTGCATCACAGGGGCATGTTAGTGAAACTGATGCTTTGTATGAAAAAGAAGTCCTCAAGACTGGCTGTAAACCAAACTCCACCAAAGAGAACATAAACGATCCTCTGGTTAGTGAAAATACAAAGGTTGACAACCACGAGGATCCCCCATTAAGTCTTCCAGACTATCCTTGGGGTGACAGATCTAGAAGTGATATCTCTGCTTATGACACTTCTGGTAATTCAGGAGAACCCTCAGCTACTATTTCCATGCCCGAAAGGGGGGACATATCTATCGATATTAATGACCGATTTCCTCGAGATTTCCTTTCGGATATATTCTCAAAAGCTATGCTTTCTGAGGATTCTTCTGGTACAGGTCCGCTGCANAAGCTATGCTTTCTGAGGATTCTTCTGGTACAGATCCGCTGCAGATAGATAGCCTGAACATGGCAAACCATGAGCCTGAACACTGGTCCTTTTTCCAAAAACTAGCGCCAAACGTGTTTGTTCAAAACGATGTTTCTCTTATGGATCAAGATCATCCTGTTTACCCGTCCAGACTTCCAAAAGTCAAAGAAGATGCTTCTAGAACCTACAAAAATATCCTTCTAGCAAATAGTCAAATCCCTCCAAGCCAAATATATTCGCAAAATAAAGAAACATCTAATTCCAATGCGGAATCAACCACAGGTTTGCATTCTGATTACAATCCTTCGCCGTTTATACACAGTGAAGCTATGCAGTTTGATGACATGGAGGATGACAGAAGAATGCTAGACTCTGATAACGAGGTACATTTTCTTCGTCATATTATATTTCTTTTGGGTTTTCTATTTCTCATAATTAATTGAATGTGTAGGGTGGGATCAGGAAAACTGGGTTACCTCCCATAGATCCTTCTTTGGGTGATTTCGATATCAGTTCTTTGCAGGTACGGCATACAATTTTGTAGTAAAAAAACGTGTCTGTAAATATTGCATGACAATTTTCCTTTGTGTTTTAAATTTTAGCCTTTGTTCTTTTTCTGCACTCCTAATAGATTAGAATATTTTAGAAGGAAATTAATATCAATGAACAAAAACAATACCTAAGAAATATAAAAACTTTTTTACAGTTTTTTTTAGGGAGGAATGTTCATTATAAGCTAATGTAAGTTCCTTAATCCTTATTATATTCCTTAAAAGTTAATAATTAAAAAAAATACACCATGTGCCTGCAAAGTTACCAAGTAGATTATAGCTTCCTTGAATATATAAACCATGCAGCCAACTTGTTCTTATTTTGGTTGTTCAGTAGCATTAAAACAAATTTGACTTATATTAGCGAAAATAATCTAATGCTAGTTCTAGGTAAAAACAATTTATCAGTAAACAAAATATTAAAACTATTCCTTGTGTTATTCTTAAAAACAGTACTTACTAAATGTTTGAGAATGCAAGCTATCCCTTGTGCTATTCTGGTCATGACAGGTTTGAAGCAAATTACTAGATTGTATTTTGGTGGAAACTGTTGTAAGGGCATACTTTATGCACTTTGTATATAGAACACTGCATTAGTCCTTAACAAACCTTTTCTATCCTTAAATTCTTTAAGGAATAAACTTTAGTTTGATTGAAGAGTTTTTTCTGAACAGAACTGGATCTTAGGATAAGAGCAAGAAAGAAATATTGTGAAGAATTGGCCGTGTCTATTTTCTACCCTTTCCTTCGATTCGTTACTATAAAAAATAATCACTTCCCTTCTACCCATTCCTTCTATTCGTTTCTATAAAAAAATAATCACTTCCCTCTTGAGTATCACCTAGAACACCTAATTTGACTCCTAAACAACAATTATTTTCAGTTCTTTCTTCTTGTTGAATTTACTTAATCTGTTTGATTCACTAACCTATTCAGCACTCAGCAGTTTTACATTCTGTTATCCCTTAATTGTTATTTTCTTTAAAATACTCAAAAGCACTTCCTTGTTGACTGTACAGATCATAAAAAATGAAGACCTTGAGGAACTAAGGGAACTTGGTGCTGGCACATTTGGAACAGTATATCATGGAAAATGGAGAGGAACAGATGTTGCAATCAAGAGAATAAAGAAGAGCTGCTTTGCAGGTCGATCATCAGAGCAAGAAAGATTGGTACATTTTCCTTGTCATCTTATCGGACTTTCATCAGTATACTATAATATCAGTTCTCGTGCCAAAAAAAGAATTCCAATATGCAAATTAAAAAATAACAATTGTATACATGAAAAATATGTTTTCCTTCATATGGCTTTCATCTGATTTTAGTTCGGTAACTCGTTTAGTTTCTTGCACCCATTGGTTGCTCATCTGATTAAGTAGTTGAGTACTTAAACTTTTGGATTGGATTAAAGTTTGAATGACAATCATGCTGTTTTAGACCATGGAGTTCTGGGGGGAAGCTGAAATATTGTCAAAACTTCACCATCCAAATGTGGTTGCATTTTACGGTGTGGTGCAAGATGGGCCAGGGGGGACGTTAGCTACCGTGGGAGAGTACATGATTGATGGTTCTCTAAGGCATGTTTTACTTCGTAAGGACAGGTAAGTTTTGCATCAGTTGCTCTACAGTTAAGTTTGTGTACCAGTTTACTTGTGTTCCAAAATATATCTGAGGAGATTTTATCCTACATATAGTATCAAGAATTCAATTTGGATAATTTTGAATTAATTCCCTTTTGCTTGTTTTTACTTGCTTCCGGCCTTCCCCTACCCATAACTTCAAATAGCACAGCGTCATTCATATCAGGCTTTATATTTTCCATATCTAATTTGCAGGCATCTTGATCATCGAAGGAAACTCATCATTGCCATGGATGCAGCCTTTGGAATGGAGTACTTGCATTCGAAAAACATTGTGCATTTTGATTTGAAATGTGACAATTTACTGGTTAACTTGATAGATCCTTCCCGACCCATTTGCAAGGTTTTGTTTTTATTAATAATTTTAGACTAAACAATTATCTCGAGATGGATACTGCTTCCAAGAATATTTATCTGATAGATGTCGGATCTAAAAAAACTATTAATATATTCATATAGAAGTTTTTCTTGTATTACCAGGTAGCTGATTTTGGCTTGTCAAAAATTAAGCGAAATACCTTGGTTTCCGGTGGAGTTCGGGGGACCCTGCCTTGGATGGCCCCAGAGCTTCTGAATGGGGGTAGCAATAAAGTTTCTGAAAAGGTATGATACATACAAGTACATATAAGTAAGACAAAATTGCAGTTTGCATACCTGAAGTTTTTTACTTTTGCACTTTAGTGGCCGGAATAAAAAAGTAACCATTTGCATGGCTAAATATATTTTTAAAGCACTTTAAGGCCTCCAAAACAAGGACATTAGAAAAGTAACGGATCCTTACGTTTTTAAAGAATAAAGTGGTCAATTTAAGCTTATAACGGTTATATTGTATATATCCCCACCTTTAAACCCTAATTTAAAACATCTCAGCGATTAGAAACTCAAATTTTATTAAACTCAGATACCGTTATAGTACATATTAGCCATTAAATCTAAGTTTCTAATCATTGGGTTGTTTTAAACTAGGGTTTAAAGCTGAAATATATACACAATATAGTCGTTATAAACTTGAATTGACCATTTTACCCTTCAAAAACGTAATGATCCGTTACTTTTCTAATGTCCCTGTTTCGGAGGCCTTGNAGACTAAACAATTATCTCGAGATGGATACTGCTTCCAAGAATATTTATCTGATAGATGTCGGATCTAAAAAAACTATTAATATATTCATATAGAAGTTTTTCTTGTATTACCAGGTAGCTGATTTTGGCTTGTCAAAAATTAAGCGAAATACCTTGGTTTCCGGTGGAGTTCGGGGGACCCTGCCTTGGATGGCCCCAGAGCTTCTGAATGGGGGTAGCAATAAAGTTTCTGAAAAGGTATGATACATACAAGTACATATAAGTAAGACAAAATTGCAGTTTGCATACCTGAAGTTTTTTACTTTTGCACTTTAGTGGCCGGAATAAAAAAGTAACAATTTGCATGGCTAAATATATTTTTAAAGCACTTTAAGGCCTCCAAAACAAGGACATTAGAAAAGTAACGGATCCTTACGTTTTTAAAGAATAAAGTGGTCAATTTAAGCTTATAACGGTTATATTGTATATATCCCCACCTTTAAACCCTAATTTAAAACATCTCAGCGATTAGAAACTCAAATTTTATTAAACTCAGATACCGTTATAGTACATATTAGCCATTAAATCTAAGTTTCTAATCATTGGGTTGTTTTAAACTAGAGTTTAAAGCTGAAATATATACACAATATAGTCGTTATAAACTTGAATTGACCATTTTACCCTTCAAAAACGTAATGATCTGTTACTTTTCTAATGTCCCTGTTTCGGAGGCCTTANTAACCTTCTAACAGAAATCTCTTGTCTTTTACTTGATTGCTATCACCGAGTAAATCAATTATTCAATTTAACATTGCACTTTGAAATCTCATCATTATTTCTTAAGTTTTGGGTGGTGGTTGTCCTAGATATATATAGGTGCAGCAATTATCTTTAAGTTAGATTTGGGATCATTAAATCATTTATGTCTTCTGCTATGGTCTCAATGTGTACTACCTACACATCTGTCCATAAGGGTAGAAGGAAGATCTTCATGGGAGGAATTTTAGATGTACACTAAATGGTAAGTTTCCCAAATTTGTACACAATAATAATTGCATGCAGTGCAAGCATATCATGTGCTCACTTTGCCAGGTTCACTTGTGTAAATTTCAAATTTCATGTTGACTGCACAAAACCAGGAACCTAACATAATTCTGTGAATGATACACTTGCTATATTGATTTACCATTTATAGTAATTTTCGCTAGCAAAGCAGTTTCCTTCCCTCGTAATCATACTTGGGAATTTCCTACCTGAATATGGTAATATTTGCACACCCCAGGTTGTTTCTAACAGCCTTCTAGCGTTCTTAAGAGGAAAAAAGAATGGTATCATGTCAAGTTTTGTGTGGTTTGAAGCTACTTAAGTTTTTTGTTAAAATATCACTCTGTTGTCGTTTATTTATATAATTTATAGCCATTGATCTCCCTCTCTCATTCAGGAGGAATTGTGAATAACACGCTGAGACCAGCTATCCCAGGCAACTGTGATTCTGAATGGAAAAAGCTCATGGAGCATTGTTGGTCTCCTAATCCCGTGGCCAGGCCATCTTTCACTGAAATCACCAATCGCCTACGTGTGATGACCAAAGCTTGTCAAACTAGAGGGCAGGTTCACAAGGCATCTAATTAATCAACTAATTTATTTTAGCCATGTCTTCTGCAACAGTTATGGTGATGTTTTATACATGCATGGTACTAATGTAATGATTGTTCGCACTGTATTCTAATCAGGGGATTTTTTATATAATAAAAATACCATTTCTATATAATAATTTAAATTTATATCTGGTTTTATCCAGCAGTTTTTACATAAATAGGTAATTTCAGATATACAATTAATAAAAACCCTGAGAGCAATGACTATAACACAATTCCAAATCTAAACACGTTTACAGCATCACAATGCATTGCTACAGAGAACAGAATCTTCAATTCTGCTTAAAAATTCAAGTAAATACAACATGCCGATCCCTCTAATGATTCAACCATACTCCTGTTTCTGAGCAGTACCTTTCGAGTTTTTTTTTCCTGAAACTGTAAATTCTGTTGTGGCTTGTGATAAACTTTGTTTTACCTCCAAATTTTTTTTCTTGATGTTAAATTGTTAACTGCATAAAAAAAAAAATTGAACACATGTTTCCGTCTCAGCACCTAATATAACACTGAAGATTCATCAAAAAGGGTCAGAAATGCATCAAACTTTAAACTTAAGCAATTTCAAGATCTAAATTTGAATTTCCTTCCCAATTCGAAATTGTAAATCATTATATCTCGGTTTACCTTGGTACACACCTATCACCTAGGAACTTCATTCTTGTGTATATGGTGATTTGCAAGAGCTCTCTTTCAGTATAACATTGAAAATAGCATGTGCAAAAAACAATTGTTAATATCCTTCACTGAGAGGAATAATAGAACCCCAGATAGTCAAAATGAAAGCAAGTAACAGAGAAAAGAACGTGAAAGGATACAAATGTAGACAAATATGAGNTTCAATTCTGCTTAAAAATTCAAGTAAATACAACATGCCGATCCCTTTAATGATTCAACCATACTCCTGTTTCTGAGCAGTACCTTTTGAGTTTTTTTTTCTGAAACTGTAAATTCTGTTGTGGCTTGTGATAAACTTTGTTTTACCTCCAATTTTTTTTTCTTGATGTTAAATTGTTAACTGCATAAAAAAAAAAAATGAACACATGTTTCCGTCTCAGCACCTAATATAACACTGTGAAGATTCATCAAAAAGGGTCAGAAATGCATCAAACTTTAAACTTAAGCAATTTCAAGACCTAAATTTGAACCTTCCCAATTCGAAATTGTAAATCATTATATATCGGTTTACCTTGGTACACACCTATCACCTAGGAACTTCATTCTTGTGTATATGGTGATTTGCAAGAGCTCTCTTTCAGTATAACATTGAAAATAGCATGTGCAAAAAACAATTGTTCCTTCACTGAGAGGAATAATAGAACCCCAGATGGTCAAAATGAAAGCAAGCAACAGAGAAAAGAACGTGAAAGGATAAAAATGTAGAAAAATATGAAAACTTTGACTTATCTAGCAATTTGTGATAAGTTGTCCGATGATCCATTGATCAGTAGTACCACTCATAATTTTATTATATCCTGCCTTGGGATATATTAAGAAGATGAACCACTGTGAGGTTGCCATGCAGATGCCAGCATTATAGGTCTCCCTTTCCAACCTAGTAGTAAACAATTTTTTTCTGCAGCTAGAGTATATCCATCACTCTCATACGGAGATACCGCGAAGCTTGTTTGGTTCGTATACTTTAATCCTACACTCTGAAAACCAGCTCGGCTGAANACTTCATTCTTGTGTATATGGTGATTTGCAAGAGCTCTCTTTCAGTATAACATTGAAAATAGCATGTGCAAAAAACAATTGTTCCTTCACTGAGAGGAATAATAGAACCCCAGATGGTCAAAATGAAAGCAAGCAACAGAGAAAAGAACGTGAAAGGATAAAAATGTAGAAAAATATGAAAACTTTGACTTATCTAGCAATTTGTGATAAGTTGTCCGATGATCCATTGATCAGTAGTACCACTCATAATTTTATTATATCCTGCCTTGGGATATATTAAGAAGATGAACCACTGTGAGGTTGCCATGCAGATGCCAGCATTATAGGTCTCCCTTTCCAACCTAGTAGTAAACAATTTTTTTCTGCAGCTAGAGTATATCCATCACTCTCATACGGAGATACCGCCAAGCTTGTTTGGTTCGTATACTTTAATCCTACACTCTGAAAACCAGCTCGGCTGAGTTGCCGTCTCCATTGATCTGCCCGATCACACCTTTGGATTCTATCTGCACCTTCATATGCCACGATGTTCCTTATTTCCTCTGCAAAGTATAGCTTCTCAATCTTCATCCTTTCAATGCTGTTTCGAGGAAGACTTGACTCAAGTGAATCAAAAACAGCTGAATAGTAGTGGAGGGATTCAAGAAATCTTCCTAAAAAGAAGGGTCCATTAAGGTTTGCATCTTGTTCCACAACTGTAAGAAGTGTTGGTTCTAGTTTCTTGATTGCCTGGAGGATTATCTTGAGNCTAGTAGTAAACAATTTTTTTCTGCAGCTAGAGTATATCCATCACTCTCATACGGAGATACCGCCAAGCTTGTTTGGTTCGTATACTTTAATCCTACACTCTGAAAACCAGCTCGGCTGAATTGCCGTCTCCATTGATCTGCCCGATCACACCTTTGGATTCTATCTGCACCTTCATATGCCACGATGTTCCTTATTTCCTCTGCAAAGTATAGCTTCTCAATCTTCATCCTTTCAATGCTGTTTCGAGGAAGACTTGACTCAAGTGAATCAAAAACAGCTGAATAGTAGTGGAGGGATTCAAGAAATCTTCCTAAAAAGAAGGGTCCATTAAGGTTTGCATCTTGTTCCACAACTGTAAGAAGTGTTGGTTCTAGTTTCTTGATTGCTTGGAGGATTATCTTGAGGGAGCCTCTACTTTCTTTGACATATTTGTGCAATTGCATTATACTATTTACAATCAAAGCTTCCCCTTCTTTGAGGTTAAGATTTTCTTTGGTTAGTAATGATGGTGTAATGGCCTCGTCTATCCTGCAGAATTCAACAGAAATTCCTAGTGATTCAGCTTCAACAATGGTACCTTGCATCTGATTTTCTTTCATACAGAGATCACTGATGGCCGTGATTCTGATTAGTTTCGGAGGGCCTCCTGACCGGGAAGCCAATGTTCTCACCAAGTAAGGCCATTGAAGGGTATGTTCCATTCCAAGATCTACAATATGCAAGAAATCCTTTCCCTCTGCTGCTTGGCATATAGCATCATTTGCAGCCATAAATCCAAAATTAATGTAGGGAGTTGTTTGGTGAAGTAAATAAAAAGCTTCTAGTTTCTCTTCTTTGGTGATCAATGATTGATCCCCTAAACCATTTGTCAATATACCATTTGCCATAACATAATTAAGGAGTGACAATCTGAATTTTAGTCCCATAGCAAAACAATACGAGACTCTTTGCAACGAATCACCCCAAGGGCTTACAAAAGTCCAGATTTGGCTTAGCAATGTGTGTGCATGTTGAGTGTCTCTGCAGCTTACTGCCTCTGCACACGCCAACAACAAATGCACTAGGTAAAGCCCCTGATCCACCCCATGGCATACCTCTTCAACAGCATTCGGTGTGTCCTCCGCTATTAATCTGCCATCTTCAGAGGAATTACCCATCACCAGCTCATCCCCTTCAACCATCATAGGAATGTATTCATAATCAATGTTCATTTTAAAATTTTCATGATCATCATGAAATTGCTCAAATGGCTCCTGTTTATCATTCAAGTACTCATTGCTGTCATATTCAGCGTTGAAGACACTGTCGACAAACAATTCCTCCTCGTAAGCTTGAATTCCAGCACAGCTAATATTATCAGAGGGAAGCCATAACTCAGCCTCATCTAGTGTGTATGTTTCCTGCCACCCTTCTTGTTCTTGCTCGATACGGGCAGGACAAAACTGACGAATTGCAAAATCTTGGTTGAAACTTGTCTGAGAAGGGAAGGAGAGCCAACTGTTCATGGCTTCCATTTCTTCTTCTAACATTTGATAGCTAGTTAAATAAGACGACATCAAGTCCATTGATAGGTTATGTAATCTTGGTCAGCAACTCCTCTTATACACGACCTTTTCTTGCCTCATATATATAATATGCACCACTTTCCAGTTGTTTGCCTATCAGCAGCCCTTGGGATTACAAGCCACAGCATTTTCACCTTTCACTATCATCATATAATTGATAGTAAAAGGAGTACCATATTTAGACCTGGCAATTTTATGCAATTATGCTCATGTCATGTACTAACATACGCACAAAACTTTCGAATCGTGTTTAAATTTAAAAATACCACCTAGATACATAAAAATTTATACGATAGAAAAATACACGACAAAACAACCAATATTGCTAAACTTTACCATATTCTACAAAAACGAAGCTAATATTTAAGCAACTAAAACATCATTTGGTACAACTGTTAGTTTGACAAAAAACATATCAGGCTTGAAAATAAGGCTGTAAATCAGATTAATTTCACCATATTCATATTTAAGATTTATTAGAATCGAAATAATTATACAGTAATTAAGTTGCAGTTAGAGCTAGCCGGCCATGAGGGAATTTAGATGCAGAGATTAGTTAGTTGCAAAGCATCATTGATTAGCACAACCAAAGTCCAACAATTTTCATGGTGTCATTTGTTTGTTTGTCACCAAAATTTATGACTCTATTTCCATCGGTCGGCCAACAAGCAATGAGACATTTCAAGTTGGCCTATGCTTCTTAGAATATTCTCATCTTTTACATAATTTTTACATTTATACTCCTTGAATCTTAATTATACTCTATAACTTACATACTGATTTACTGCATTCCACATTAAATTATTTTGCGAGATTTCTTGTAATAATTTTACGATACCACTGAAAAATAATTATAAAAATATCTGGTTCGATAAAATTGACGAGACTTATTCTCGATAATATTGAATAATCCATGTGGGAGGTAGGTACGCCAGATGTGAGTTGGTTGAACAGATTTTGTAGGCAATCTAAGGAGGTGTATGTAAAGCTTTTAATATTACCAATTACTCGTTTCCAAAAACATAGTCATAAAAAGTAGATGCAAACCTCATGTGTTTGTTGTATGCATTTGTAGTACTAGTGAGAGAGTCTGGAAGGAAATGAAATCTTGCTTAAATTAACTTGTTTCTATCATAATATATCTCGAATGATCAAACTGTCAAATTATTTGGATCCTTGCTTTGACCTGGTAAGTGGTAAGATACAATTGTCCTCTCATGATCTGGTATCGAAATTTAAATTATTTAAATTTATATAATTTGTTATTTTCCAAAATAAAATATTTGATTTCTCAGAAAAGTGATTTTGTAATGACAAGAAAGTAGGACAAATACAAACTTGAATTATTTTATGCGGTTCAAATCAAATAAAAGTTTTTTTTTGGCAGTCTCCCTCTCAAACCCCATTAGATAGAGAAACTGGGCCGCAACAAACTATATATATGCCCCAACGTTAGTGACAGGACTTATTTACCCATCTGTGATTGTTGGTTCAAATTAGCCCAAGCTGCTTTAAGTCAGGGCTAGACGGGTGCAATGTTGGAGCCCATATATAAATACGAAACGTATGTATCTCCATCATTAAATAATACTAAGTCACTGTTTTTAAGTTAATAATATTTATTTGTGTTTTAAAAAACTAGAATGTATGTTTATGTGTGTTTTTTAAAGATGTAGTTAAAAATTAGGAAAAATTACTAACTAAATCATCTCAAATGCCAATAAAATTTATTGTTAAATTTTAATAATATATTATTATAAATTTTTCTAATTTATTCATATTTTTCTACTTTAAGCCTAAACTAAAATTTGTATTTTGTCCAAAAATAAAATATGTTTGTACTTGAATATTATATATTTATGTAACACATTTTTTACTTTAATTAAAAGCAAAAGTAGGTACCTCACAATAAATAAAACAGGAAAAATAATACTAATAATTTAATTAAGATATAGATATATATCGATATTAATAAATAAAAATAATTTTTATTTAATTATTAAAAGTGTGGAGCTGGCCAACCCTTTGTGCTCCACGTAGGTTCTCATGAGCACTCCACGTACGTGTATGCTATGTATATACGTGGAGGTGTTAAAAACGTCGCCTGACACGTGCTACTCATGCCCCTTCTCTTTAAATTCTATTCCAAACTCTCCTCCTCCATCTTCAACTCTCCCTTCCCTTTTCTTACAGGTATACTTCATTCCTTCCTTTTAATTATTTTATTTGTGTGTGTATTCCCTTTCTATACAATATTAATATTATTATATTATATTAATTAGCTATAGTCTAGAATTAAGTCAGAATTATAAAGATTTTTTTTATTAAAGAAATTTTCATTGAACATGCATGACTTCTAATTTATTAATCATAATCTTAATCTCTGCAGAGACGCAAAGTGATAGCTCTAATACTTGATTATGGATGAATCATCTGAAGGAAGTCAGCAACAGCAGCAGCAGGAGGAGGATGTTAATGGCGCAGATGATCAAATCTCCAATGATCATTGCACCTTCTCTTATCCTCCTCATGCACAACTACCTGTTGTGGCTACCAGCTCTCGTGGCCTTCCACAGTCTCTGCCGTCTTTTACTCCGGGAGCATCCACATCAAAGCACCAGCTTGCGGGTATGGATCCTAAACAGCAGCGGATTGATTTATTCTGGGCTGATCAGATGTTAGAAGCTGAAAAAGCCAATGATTTCAAGAACCATACGCTCCCACTTGCTCGTGTTAAGAAAATAATGAAAGCTGACGAAGATGTGAGAATGATCTCAATGGAGGCTCCTGTATTATTTGCAAAGGCATGTGAGATGTTCATCTCGGAGCTGACTATGCGTGCTTGGATGCACACTGAGGAGAGTAAGAGAAAAACACTTCAGAAGAATGATATTGCTGCAGCTATATCAAGAAATGATACATTTGATTTTCTGGTTGATATTCTGCCAAGAGATGATCATGATCAGTTGAAGGAAGAAACTCATGCCTCATCTACTGAACCTATTCCGTATTACTATCTCCCTCACCAACATCAAGCCGGACCGAGTGGGACAACAGTTTATGCAAATTATCAGCTTTCCCAGTCTATGGGTTTCATGCCTTGGCCTGATCAGTTACAAGAGAAGCAGCTTCATGAAAATAATGAAGGGGACGAAAACAATGAAGAGCATCACGAAAACAATGAAGGGGTTTGAGATGGAAACTGCTGCAGCACAGTCTTACTTGTGAAGAGTTCTCTCTGTGTGTAGTTTTAGTAGTTAAAGCTGGTCAAGTTATTTATGATATGAACATTTCCTCCTTTTCTAATTTCAATTTCAACGTACCTTGTACGTGCAATAAAAAATTTGAAGAAACAAACATGAGATGTAATTTTATATAATGATAAATTTTCTATCAACGAAAATGGAACATGTGCCAAGAACAACTTATTGAAGCTTGTTTGTAAAAAATAATTTTACTAGTATAGTTAGTAATTTTTATTATAATTTTATAGAATTTAGAGAAAGTCTTTATTATTTTTATGTTACTTAAAAAAAGTTTATAATTTAGCCATGTAGCTTTATTCTGCTTCTTTCATTTTGTTTTATTAGAACCTTAAAATATCCTTATTTTATAAGTTGAAATTAAAATAAAAATTGATAAAATACTCTCATATTTATTTTGCTTTATTAGAAGCTATGAAATTATATAAGTTGAAATTAAAATAAACTAAATTTATAATAATACATCAGAAGCTAGGATTCTCGCCATGTAATTTTATTCTGCTTCTTTCATTTTGTTTTATTAGAACCATAAACTATCCTTATTTTATAAGTTGAAATTAAAATAAAATAAATTGATAAAATACTCTCATATTTATTTTGATTAAAAATTAGCCGAGAATTTAATCACATTTAAACCAAACATTTCTTAAAAAAGTAATTAGACTAGAAAAAATAATTTAATAAAATTGTAAAAATAAAAATATTTTATTTGTTATACTCGTGATTCTCCTATTATTATAATAATACTATAATGTATAGGTAAAAGTAAAAGTACACTAGCTAATTCAACTAAAAGTATTTAAATAATAAATAATAAAATAAACACTCTTAATGAAAGCTGACGAAGATGCGAGGATAATGATCTCATGGAGGCTCCTGTAGTGTTTGCAAAGGCTTGTGAGATATTCATCTCGAACCTAACTATGCGTGCTTGGATGCACACCGAGAAGAGTAAGAGAAAAACACTTGAGAAGAATGATATTGATATTGTTGCACGTATGTCAAGAAATGATACATTTTATTTTCTAGTTGATATTCTGCCAAAGATGAGTTTTAAGGAAGAAAGTACTTATGCTTCATCTACCGAACCTATTCCATATTACTATCTCCGTCAAGCCGGACCCAGTAGAACAACAGCGCTTATGCTTCAGATTCTCCAATCTATGGCTTTTATGCCTTGGCCTGATTAGTTACAAGAGCAACACAACAATGAAGGGCAGTCTTTCTTGTGAAGAGTTCTCTTAATTAGATTATTTTTTGGAGTGTAGTTAAAGCTGGTCAACTTATTTATTTTCTAATTTCAATTTCAACGTGGTACGTGCAATAAATTTGAAAAAACAAACATGGGATGTAATGTTATATAAATGATAAATTTTCTATCAACAAAAATGGAATGATCAGTAGAAAATGTGCCAAGAACAACTTATTCAAGCTTGTTTTGAAAAAAATATTTTACAACTATACTATAGTGATCATTTATATACCATTAATCTTTATTATTATATATAGAAATTCTATTTTTTGATTTAACTCATTTCTTTTTTTTAAAAAATAAAGGAAAATAAGTACTTTTATGAAAAGGAATAAAAATAGATCAAATTAAATCATACTATATATACTAAATCGATGAATACTGTTCAAATTTAGTTTATTTTACACTTTACACTGAACATCTTAGACTTTTTCTTGTCATTAAACATAATTAAAATAGTTATACTAATAATTTTTAAATTTTCATTGGCCGCTTGATATAAAATAATTTAATTGAAAATATAATTAATTATGTACTTAAATCTTATCAATAATAATTTTGCTATTATTAGGATCCCAAAAAAAAACTGAACATAATTTTATATATATATAATCAGTGAAACTTTAGTTTATTATTATATACATTGGAAGCTATGATTTTCGGTATGTATTTTTATTCTACTTCTTTCATTTTGTATTTTTAGATTCATAATAGTAAACTATCCTTATTTTACTAAGTTGAAATTAAATTAAACTAAATTGATAAAATACTCTCATATTTATTTTGATTGAGTAGCGAACAATTTAATCACATTTGAAAATCAATTACGGTAGAAAAATTAATTTAATAAAAATATAAAAATAAAAGTATTTTAATTATTATACTTGTGATTCTCCTATCATTATAATACTACTCCCTCCCTCCCATATTAAACAAACGTCCTAATTTTTTAAAGTTTTTTTACACATTTTCACGCAAATAAAAATATGTAGATATTATTTTTTTTCTTTTTTTTTGTCTTGTATTAAAGTTTGAACATCCTATGTAATATAAAACAAAAAAAGTGAGAAAATAATATTTACAAATATGTTTTTATTTGCGTAAAAATGCGTAAATAATTTGAAAAAAATTAGGACCTTCAATATCGACTTTGTTGATGTAAAAGTAAAAGTAATATATAATATATAATAAAGTAAAATAAAAATTCTAACTTTCTCCACCTCTGTTAAATAATAATAATATATAATAAAATAAGAATTTTCTAGCTTTCTATCATCCGTTACTGTTAAATAATAATAATAAAATAAGAATTTTATAACTTTCTATCATCCGTTACACACTGTATAGCTGCCGTTTTATTTATGAGCGCTTATCTACACTGCACTCAGCTGTATTGTACTTCTCTGCAACCCTACAGACACGTAGTTCTGGGACATTCTACGTGTCATTTCAAGTTTAACACGTATTCATAAAATGTTTATTTAAAAGACACATATCTTTGCTATTGTTCTATCGTGGAGAAGTTGTTCGGTGGTTCTTAGCTTCTAAAAGCATTTCAGCAGAACATTTCTCGTCCGGTTCAACTTTCTTGCTCAAATTGTTCTTGGAGTAAGTTTTCAATATAAGAATGTTTTTCACTTATATGAAAATGGTAGTACTGCATGTTATTGATAAACTTTTATGTTAGTTGGGTATTATATATGTATATTTTACATACATATATGTGTATATAATACACATGATCTGTTTATAATTTATAATAAATTTGTTGATATATGGTCACTGATTTAGTTATAACATACTGAACTAGAGCCAATTTGCTTTCTTGGTTTTGTTTAGGTGGGAAAAGTTGATCGTTACTTGAGCTTAACAAGTGTTGATAGATATAGATGTTGTATGTTTCCAAGTATTTCAATCTTAAAGTTGATTATTATTTCATATTGCATTTTTATCTAGAACATTACCAAATATATAGTTCAATTCTCACAATTTGACAAACAAAGTTTTAATATATTTCAAAAGAAATATATATATTTTTTCCCAAAGTTTGGAAGTCTTTATATATAAAGATTCTGTATTTTTTTCTGTCACTTGTAATTTTGTTATATGTGATATGACAGATATATAAGGAGTGAACACTTGTGAACTTGATCATGGATCAATCTGAAAAGAGTCCGCAACAACAGTTCATTGCTGATGGTGCAGGACAAATGACCAATTACCCACCTCCTCTTCAAGACACTGTAGCTACCAGCAGTATTCCAGTGCCATCAACAATGCAGCCTCCTCCTCTTCCGGTATCCACACCTCAGCACCAGCTTGCATACCAAGAAACTCAAGCTCAGCAACTGGACCACGTACGAGAACGGCTTAGGCTATTTTGGGCTAACCAAATGCAAGAAATGAAACCAGCAGACATTAAGAACCATAGCCTCCCACTGTCTCCGATAAAAAGGATAATGAAAGCAGATAAAGATGTCAAAATGGTTGCAAAGGAGAGTACAGTTGTACTATCTAAAGCTTGTGAGATGTTTATACTTGATATGACTTCACGGGCTTGGATCAAAACAGAACAGGATGGAAGAAGAATAGTTCAAAACAAAGATATTGCTCAAGCAATTAATAAAACAGATATCTTTGATTTTCTGGAAGACGTAATTCCAAAAGATGAATTGAGGGAACAAATTTCCAAGGCCAAAAACGCCAAGCAACAAGTGGGCTCATCTATTGAACCTAGCATTCCTTGCTTCAATGTTCCTCAGCAGCACAGAGTAGGCATATCGATTGGGACAAGTGCAGGTGGTCAACAATCTCCACTGTTTATGCCTTTGTATCAGCCAGGGCCACAGTACCAACAATCCTTTATGTCAGGGTCTCAGGCTCAGTCCGAGCAGCAGCCGTGTATGCCTTGGCCTCAGGTTCAACAGAAGCTGGACCAGCAGACCCTGGAGCAGTAGCCTATGTCTTGGCCTCCAATTGAGTTAACTCCGGACCAGCAGAACCCAGTGCAGCCGTGTCTGTCATTCCCTGAGGATGAGCAGCCGGACCAGCAGCATAATGATGATTAATAATGTCAGGATTTAATATGGAATAATAAATCTACTGTAATTCTGTAATTTTCTTTGTTATTTGGAGTCTTACATTAATAAAGCTCGAGTCCTAATAATGCAATGGCAGACCTTAAGTATTGGAGGGTCATCTCTGTACTCTGCTCATCTGCCGTTACTGTGTCAGGATGTACAATGTATCCCTATGTTACATGAATAAAACTTTAATTTGTGTCACTCAAGTTGCAGGTTGCAGCAATATAAAATACTGTATTTGATTTAATTTCTTGCAAACAAAAAACTATTTCTATAAAAAAAAGCTAAATTAACTTAGATCAAACTAAATCGATGAATACTTTGTTCAACTCGATGAATACATAAAATACAGATATATGTTGATAATAGTTTTGTTTTAAATATCTACATGGAGTTTTGTTCAATTCTTCAAATAAAATACAAGGACTCAGGGAGACGCACAACAGTTGTAAGGATTGAATGCTTCTAAACTTGCTTATGGATCAATCTGAAGAGAGTCCGCGAAAACAATACATTGCTGGCGCTGCAGGTCAAATGGCCAATAACCCACCTCCTCTTCATGATACACCTAATGTGATAGCTACCAGCAGCAATGTTTGTGTTCCTGCAGTGTCTTCGACAATGCAGCCTCCTCCTCCTCCTCCTGTTCGGGCAGCACCTGCTCGCACACCAAGAAGCTCAAACTCAGCATCTGGAGGCTTAGGCTATTTTGGGCTACCCAAATGCAAGAAATGAAACCATAGCCTCCCACCAAGTCCAATAAAAAGGATAATGAAAACAGATATAAAGATGTCAGAATGATTGCAAATTAATTAAGGAGAGTGTAGCTGTACTTGCTAAAGCGCGCTTGTGAGATGTTTATACTTGATATGACTTCACGGGGTTGGGATGGAAGAAGAACACTTCCAAACAAAGACATTGCTGCCTGATATTTTTGATTTTCTGGAAAATTTAATTCCAAGAGAACAAATTCTCAAAGGCTAGACAACAGGCCAGAACCTATAATTACTGCCTGTTCCGATGGAGGAGTAACAAGTGCTGGTGGTCAGAACCGCCACCATTTATCAGTCAGGGCCACACAACCACCCGTCTTTTATTTATTATTGGACCTCAGCCTCAGTCCAGCAGAACCAGCGATTCTAAAATTATTTATTTATAATAACAGAATTTATAAATAATTACAGCTGAATCCATTTTTTGTCCTAAAAAAAGAGTTGCACTTAAATTTGATTGTGTGAGTTGCAAAACTATTTTTTTTTTGAAAAAAAATCTAAAAATTCATATTTTCACAATAAAAATCTTAAAGAATGTATTTTTACCAATAAAATTAAAATATGCATATTAACCAATAAACCCCAAAATAAAATAATCCAAAACACATTTAACATTCAATATCCTTTTATTATCTCGTGATCTTATTATTATCCATCATAACTAAAAAATATTTTAACAACTTTTTCCCATAAACTATAAAAATAATTATTAAATAAAAAAAAGAAATAAAAGAAACGAGCAAAGGAATATACTAATAGTTTCAAATCGCCAAANTATCTCGTGATCTTATTATTATCCATCATAACTAAAAAATATTTTAACAACTTTTTCCCATAAATTATAAAAATAATTATTAAATAAAAAAAAGAAATAAAAGAAACGAGCAAAGGAATATACTAATAGTTTCAAATCGCCAAACTTGAAATTGCTCTTCTTGTCCCTACTCTGACCACCACCTCCACACCTCTCGTCAACACCAAACATACATACATACACCATATATTTTTATATACATACATAGTTACTTACATTTCATTTCTCCCCATTCATCTTCGGAGACAACAAGAAAGTGACTTTATTCAACATATACACACAGATTAATCATCTCTGTGTGTGTGTATAGTTTTGGTTTATTAATTATCAATAAAGTTTTGATTTTTATTTCAAGAATTAATGGAGAGTCCATTCAAGGGAGATATATTGAAAGGCAAAGTAGCACTATTGACTGGAGGTGGGTCGGGTATCGGGTATGAAATATCCACCCAGTTTGGTAAACATGGAGCTAGTGTTGCTATTATGGGTCGACGTAAGTCTGTTCTTGATTCTGCTGTTGCCTCTCTTCGATCGCTTGGTATCAAGGTACTCTCTTTGTAATCTCGACAAATTATTGTTTTTTCGTATCTATAATCTCGATAAATGAATAAAATTCTCCGGGTTTAGCTATATTATGTATGTGTGGTCTTTCTTTTTGAGATTGTAATAGACACGTTATATTTGATTTGCTTAATGAGATTTTTTTTTNTCTCGATAAATGAATAAAATTCTCCGGGTTTAGCTATATTATGTATGTGTGGTCTTTCTTTTTGGGATTGTAATAGACACGTTATATTTGATTTGCTTAATGAGATTTTTTTTTAAAATAAATAAAGGCTAAATTTTTATATGAAGCTTTATGCTGTTGAATGCAAAATTTAACTGGAATTGTGGTGATTATATTAGGAATGTGTGTGTATATTGTTTTAGTCTTATTTTTCGGAGATGTGTAGAAGAGAGTGATGAATGTAAGCAAGGCTTGTATGTAATTGTGTGTAGAGTGAGGTAAAGTCAACTGTGATAGTGTGATGGCCCAAATTAAGTTTTGTTTACATACTGATGCAGTGATCACACCAGATTAAGGTGATGACTTGTTGACACAGTGACTAGTTGAGTATAATTTTTTATATGCAGCAAGTGAATTTTCATGTATCATCGTGGATGGGAAGTTACAATGGGACTGCTCATTACTATGACTGGTTTTTTCCATTTCATAAGAAATCAAAATGGAAACTTCCTCATTTTTGTAGAGCGAACTTAATATAGTGATGGATCATTGTAATGTGCTACTATTATCTAAGCAGCACATCAATTTTTTAAGATTCATGTTTGGTATTTTTGTTGTTCAAACAGAGGATAAATGTCAATTTTAGAGTAGAATGCCCCCTCTACTGGAAATAGCTTAAAACATCTCTCTTTTTTCGGGTTTCATGTTGAGCATATATTAAAAATTAAAAGAATCATAAGAAATTGCATCGAGGTGTATTTATTTGCTCTAATTTTAGAGGGAAAATGTATGCATGCTTGTTTGAATTGGTTGCTTTGATCTGAAAGTCAATTGCAGCTACTTTTTGGTGGACTCATCTTCTAATAATTCTCTTTTTTTTGTTGCTCCTTTTTCATAGGCTGTTGGCTTTGAGGGTGATGTTCGCAAACAGGAAGATGCAAAAAGAGTTGTGGAATCAACTATAAAGCACTTTGGAAAGCTTGATATTCTTGTTAATGCAGCAGCTGGCAATTTTCTGGTGTCGGCTGAGGATTTATCTCCTAATGGATTCCGAACAGGTAACGTCTGTCGTCTAGTGTGATTCATAAGATCTGATCTAGCATATTGTACATGGCACTCTGTCTTATAGTTATATGCATCAAAGTTCAATAAGTAAGAACTACAGTTGTCTTGTGATTTTTCCCTTCCTTGCATAGATGTACGTTATGCAGTGTTAAAATAATTGCTGTGCTTTTAGTATTTACTATGTAATTTTAGCAAGAGGTAGGTGATTCATATAAGTTGTGGCCTTATAGATCCTTGAAAGTATTATGGGAGAGATAAGTGGGAGGAATGGATTGGATTCTAGTGTTAAACTAAGCAGAAAGCTAATGTTTGAATGATTACCTTCTACAGTGATGGATATTGATTCAGTTGGTACCTTCACCATGTGTCACGAAGCTCTTAAATATCTCAAAAAGGGAGCTCCGGGCAGGACCTCATCTAGTGGTGGAACCATATTGAATATCAGTGCTACTTTACATTACACAGCATCTTTTTATCAAATCCATGTATCTGCTGCCAAGGTTTGTACTAGTTGTGTCAATAATGTTTACCTATTTACCATCTACATGATATGTTAATATAGATGATTAATTCAGGCAGCTGTGGATGCTCTTACAAGAAATTTGGCTTTGGAATGGGGAACTGATTATGATATCAGAGTTAATGGAATTGCTCCTGGCCCCATTGGTGATACTGCTGGTATGAGTAAACTGGGACCTGATGAAATAGAAAGCAGCGCAAGAAAAGACATGCCTCTGTATAAACTTGGAGAGAAGTGGGATATAGCTGTTGCAGCACTCTATCTTTCATCAGAAGCTGGTTAGTGAACGTATTGTTTTTTTCTGTTCTTTCATTTCTTTTATGTTCAATTAGCAGTCTGTAATCTGTTCCTGTATGGATCAGATTAAGGGCCTGAACTACAATGTGAGCTTCAACCAACTGAGTTTGTTATAATATATTATCAAATTTTGAACTTTCTAGTGTCGGGAATGTAGTTTATATTATTAAATATCAAAGAATGAAAACCTTCTCCCGACGAGACTCATATGGGTATCTTCCTAAATCTCCAGTATTTCAGCCTCCTGATTTTTTGAAACATTCTGCTGTTTTCGTAGTAAAATTTTAACTTTGTTTCTTTATCATCTGATACCGTCCATTCATGCCCATATAAAAGTATGTCTACTACTACTATTTATAACTCTAACTTGTAACCAGNGTCTCAGCTAGGCTAGTCTCCACCCTAGCTTGATTCTGTAGGATTTTTTTTGTATATATAAAATCCGTAAGTATTCAATTCTTATTTAAAACTATCCTTAAAAATCTACCTCAAGTATTCAGTAGTGATTTAAATTATTTTATAAATTCTATAATGCTCGATCAGAATTTTAAATAATAAGTCAAACCTCGTGATATTCAATTGTAATTTAAATATTAGTGGATTTCAAATGATTTTGAGAGAGGATCTACTTTGTAGGATTGATATAAATTGTTACCTGGTAAAAAAAATCCTTGCACAAATCTTCTGCATAACACAGAGATTTCTCGGGGTATCAGTTGAAACATCTGCTTCATTTAAACACATGCAATGTCTCGTCTCAACAATGATCAAACCAGTGTTCTGCAACTGGCTAGCCTCAAGATCATTTTACTGATTTCAGTGATCAAACAAGAATCCACGTCTTTAACTTCAAAATACAACTATAAGAGATTTTACTACAAAAGTGTTAAAAATCTTAATTCAACTATCTTGTAAAGAACAGATTTACTTCATAATTTTACCTCAGACCAACACCAAGTACAAACATTATTTCCTTGCAATTAAAACCAACAAAAATGCCATGTCACAAAACAAATCACTACTTTCAAAAATTAAATTGCAATAAACATAAAGACGTACGGTTCTGCGATATGCTGCTTCGGCTTCAATACATCATGGAGATCATATCATTACACCAGAAACATAAATATTACATAAGACAGCATTCCTACAATTTGCTGTGTCGCCTAGTATTCAAATTGTACATGTAACTCTATCAAAATCATCAGCTGACTACATAATACACAACTATCCTTCCAGACCTTAAACTTTTCACTCTCAACAGATACAAGTGAGATAGAATGCGTCAAATACACTAGCAGATACAATTTAACATAAGTTATAACTCTGTAGGCACACCTAATCCTGAATAAAGAGCTTTCAGAAAAAGAGGATGCACATCTTCCCTTGATATTTCTGTCTCTAACTTCTCAATGTGAGGCCATATCTATCGAACACAAAACATACAAGAAAGAGATAAGTTATAGGCGACAGCACTTCCTATAATAAAGAGAAAAAGCATAGCAAACAATATGGTAGATTAAAGTATTTTGAATTTTGAAGTCATTACACGTGTTTCCATGAGAACGTTGTTTATGAAAAAGGTGAACAAACTCTGCCACTTTAAGTACATTGCATACAAGAAAGAGACGAAGAAACATACCTCCGAAGCATATTGCCTTGAAAAAGCCTTGACATAACCTAAAGTCGATAAGCACCACTGCTCCCTTTCGGTTACACTGTAACCGCTGCTTGTCCTTCCCCCATTGAGATTACTAATAGTAACATTGAGGAAAATAACCATGTAAGGAAGGGTGTATAATTGCTTGCTTGCAAAAATGCAAAGAATACATCAGTGCATTTAAATACCTTTTTTTGGGTCCTCCACTCTCTTGGTCCAGATCCATTGCAGATGAATCTTCAAGATCAATGGCCATCCCATCAGGGTCATCTGACTTATGTAATTCTTTATCTCTAAACGCATCACGTAGGTGACCCGTCAACACATATGAGAAGCATTTATACATGGAGAGCAACAATGCCTGTAAAATGGCACAAAGGTTCAGACATCCCAAAGACACAAAAATGCGTACAAAATGTGTGCTTTGAATCAGCAAGAGTTGGCATTTGTATACAAGGACCCAATCAAGTAAGAGACAAATTACCATCAATCTATTTTCGCTAATAGCATCACCTCGATAAAACTCACATTGATTTCAGTACTTATATAATGAGTATTGTTTAGATATGTATCCATTTCTTTAAGAAAATAACCACAAACATTTTTGTTGTTTTTTCGGCTAGATAACCACAAAAGTTTATAATAAAGATGAAGTAAACATCATGTAATAACCTCAATCTCTTCAAGAGCTCTAGCAAGAAGAGCCTCCTTTGCCTCCAACGAATCTCGAACAGATACCTCCTCCTCTTTCGCTTTTTCAGCACTCAATTTCAAACGCTTCATCCTCACAGGATTTTCACCAAGAACAGGTTCACCATCGACAAGTGCAAG
>QRFB01000918.1:46845-76843 GCA_008931105.1 Oenanthe javanica | reverse complement strand
GTGTGTGTGTTTTTATTCAGTTTTGTGTTGTTAAAACTGTGTGATCATATGTATGTTTCTGTGCTTGTTGGTTTTTTCTCAAGTTAGCAACATTATGAATTGATATTCTTTCTTTTTATGCTTTTAGTTTTGTTTTTGCTTGTGGGAAAGAAATAATTTGTTCACATTTTAGTAACTTAACACACTCGTGTAGTGTAAGTAGAACTTAGAGAGGTGTTTGTGCTTATAATTGATCATCGAATTGTATTCCACATTGCTTGGATAGTTTTCGTATGTGCTGCACAAGACTTTCACGTCAGCAGGGTGAGCTCTAATATTATCTAGACACGTCGTTTTGGACCTTGAAAAGCAAAAATGTTTCAAGGACAAGGGGAAGTAGGTTTATCATTTTGTTTCCCATATAATTCTGCATTTGCTTTTACCCTTTACTTGATTTTACCTGAATAATAGATATGCAGAACATCCATTTCTCTGTACTGATCTATATGTAGAATGTCGAGTAAATTTCTTAATGAATGGTTGTTGTATTGGATTGTTGCAGAAGGGGACTATCAATGTTTTTCAGTGGCAGGACAAAGTCGTTCACCAGATTAGCAGAAGCTTCCTTGGCCTCGTCCATCAAGGAAATTGAAAAGCCTGATAATCGCTACTCTAAAAGAAAAAGAAATGAGCGTTCTCATCACAGTCTCGTCTCGGACAAGCACAATAGCAATCGGCTCAAAAGCAGTGGAGGAGTGTCAAAGAAATCCACCGTCCCAACGAGGTCCACACTCACATTGGCTGTTGCAATGGGCGACAATCCCAAGAGCAATGCTACGAGGGAGAATCCAGATTCAAAGCCTAGTTCGGTTTCAAGTTTGTCCCCACGTTGCTCACAAACAACACAAACTAAATTTAAAAGTTCACGGCGGACATTTACGTTTGCTGATATGGAACAATGTGGTTCCCTTTAGGCTTCAGCTCCCCTATGATGATTCACTTTTATGGAACTAAGAGAGTCCATATAGCTTATACATTAAGTTGGTTTAAATATTTTTCCTTCCTTTGTTTGTAGTTGAGAAAACTATCCACCAGTTGGTTTTATTAATAGAGCTACAGGCTACTTCAGTTTGTCTATTTTCCTCAAACATGCTTGGATTCAGATACATACTGATGGTAGTACTGGTATCATCTAAAGAAAACAACCATATATTTCTTAACAATGCACTGTGAATCGGGAAATCTTCAGTTTGATCAATATTATTTGCCAGGTAACGATTCAGTCAAAAATTAATCTTGGAATTTCTTAAAGAATTATGATTATGTATGTTTCGAAGCAATTGTTTAGTACGGATTAAGGGGTTTTAAGCGGGTTGATTTTTTAAAAAAATTTATTTGATTCTAATTTTATTAATATCATTTAACACATAGCAATGTAGCATGATACAATGGGAAATGGATGGGTTCCTCATCATTTTTTCCGGATAAACTATGTTAGTTTAAATATATAACGTAGTTCAAGATGTTATTAACTTGATATAACTTGCTTAGCATAATCTCACATCCATTATTCTCTCTCTATATACCGTTCGTTTAATGATCCATTTTTCCATTTAAGCGACCGCTTTAATACTTAAACTCTCCCGTTTATATTCGATTTACGCTTTTTGCAACACTAATGTCACTCAAAAAAGTTCAAATGGATTTCACCCGAAAATTCTGCGGAGACAGTTTGTCAACCTTGCTATAAATTGTACAAAATCAAAACAAGAGGATGTGAATATTCTAATTGAAACTTACTGCATAGTAGCCTTACAAACCTCGTTCAAGAGTTAACAAACCTCGTTCAACGCTAGAGTTAACAAATGGCCTCTAAGAAAATTATTTTCAACTTCATTGCAGGCACGAAAACACTCTTGAAAACTGGGGTATTAAGCTCTGAACCAATAATTTAATTAATGATGTTATATATAAAAAATCGAAACTAATGCATGACAATAAGGATTTTTTTTTGAAACACAATAAGGATGTTAAAACAATTGATGATAGAACAATTTCTCACCCATGTCAAATTTAAACCCACAATAGCACAAATCAAGTACCAAGTTGTCTATAATGTTTTTAATTGAAATATTGCCAGTCTTGCTACACATCTAGGCACTAGCAAAGTAGAAAGTAGCAATATAAAGCTAGGAACAAAATCTTAACGCAAAATCTAATACCATTCTCAATTATAAGTATACTTTAAGTGTGGTTTTCTATCATCTGTACTATATTATTATTATTATTATTATTATTATTATTATAATTATGTATTATATTATTATAGTCGAAAGATTAAAAAAATTGATTGGTCGGTACTGGGTCATGAGCCTAAAATATATATATATATGTACTAAATATTTTAGTTATTATAATACATGTCCTAACTATATACATATTTATATTAACTAGAATTTAATTTTTAGATCAAATTATATATTTATTATAAAACGGATCATTCGCACTGCCTGCGCTTCGTACAAAATTTATTAAAAGCTCTAAAAATGTCATTTTTAGAAATATAGTAGAAGTAATCCGCAAATATATCTCAATCCGGAAAGATAACTAAACATGCTAAAATGAAGGAGAACCCAAGAAAATCTAGTTGTAAATTTGTATTCTAATTGCATCTGCATAGTTTGAGATTGAATCCATTTTTCAGAAACCATTTACATTTTTTTAACTCTTCACCCTTGGGACTTATTAAATAGGTTCTGAGGGTAAAATTCACATTGGAGACATCTAAAACTAAAATCGAAACAAATGGCTTCTAAGATGCGCAACCATTTTACAATACTCTGCCTGATCATGGTCATGCTAGGCCTCTTTGCTTCACCCACGGAAGCGAGATTCAGGGGAATTAATCCGTTCTGCAGGACAAGCGATTACATGCGAATTTGTAACATAATGGTTCGAGGTGCAACAAATTGGCATGACGCGACCAGAAATGCAATTCAGTCAGCTCTGAGAGCTGCAACCGTTTTGCAAAAACTGACACCTCAACTTGATCGAGCACTTGAAGGAATCGATCCACCTACCAAAGCTGACACAGTGTCGACGTGCAAAGATACATTTGATGGAGCTGTTGATAACATGAAACAAGCTTTGGTTTATTTCGATACTAATGACATTGGTGGCCTTAATTCTTATTTATCTGCCGCGATTAGTATTAGTGATTGCCAAGATGCTTTCAAACAGGCTGGAGCAGATTTGCCGCCGGATGTGGCCAAGATTTCGAATAATTTAGCTATGCAAGTTAGCAATTGCTTGGCAGTTTCCCAACAAACCTAAGTGCAAGCTAGCATTTCGGGGGGATACTAATATGGATTTGAGAGGGAAATTTATTATTTTCTTGTGCTAATTCATTCAATGTAACCTGTTGTTTAAGATTGTGTCATTGAGGTATTATATATTCATCATGCATCAATACATTGGGATATATGATATAATGATATATTTTAACATACTCATCTTTATTTGAATCTAAATAAAATTATAAGAATAATTAAATTAGGCTAGACGAATATCATAAAACTGGTGTTAATGGAGGAATTTGGTGATATCAAATTTTGGAGGGTTGCTGAAATTACGGTAATGATTGAAGATAATTTTAGGGCTGAGATTGCTTAGGTTGAAGAGACAATAACACACAAGGTTTTGAGATTTTTAGAATGTCAATGACTGTTCGATAACTTTTACAATGTGCCTACGTACCTTTTATATAGGGATCAAACCCAATGTAGTTCTTGAGGAGCACGAAACCTAATAGAGTTAGATTTCATTCTCCAAAGTTGATTTGGTCCACCGCCTAGAATATACCTGGGCTCGGGTCGTCGAAACCCAGCTACGTACAAGGAATGTGACGGTTAGGTGATCGGCCCGACATCGTCACAAACCGGCCTAGACCTGATCCATCACCCCTCATATCGTAACCTTAATGGGCTAACCCTCCAGAAATGTTATCCAAGATGAGGGAACTAGATCCCCCTAATTGGGCATAAACCCAATTAACCCGGATGGAACCTAGCCTTCATAAAAAGTATAAACAACAAGTCCTTTAAAAAATAATATATTTTACGCCCATATTGGGCTAGGTTGATGTCGAATAGGCGAAACCTAATTCACAGATCTTCCTTCAGCACAAATATCCACTTCCGTATAACGTGCGAGGTCCTCAGACCATTCATAATAGTGTTAGGCCCAATGGACTTAAATATGTCATCCAGAATGAGCCGTCGAAGATCAGGCAAGGCCCTATAATGTAGGCGAGGTTTCCAAAAACATGTTAAGACATATTTAGCCTATAACAACTATCCCCGGTGTCTGGTGATTCCGTTGAATTACAAGATACTTATTCTTAATTTCCTTGTAAAAATCTGCCTTCCTTCAATGTTGAACGGGGTATCAGGATGTCCACCGTTCCCCATATCTGGGCGATACTGACGAAAACATGTACTTCATTACTTGGGCGAGGCGTACGAACCCAACCTCGCCTTTCCCCCCCACACTAGACGCATTTCTCTATCATCACAATTCGACCGTTGGTACGAATATACATATACAAATATATATCAACATGACACGTCTTATCATTGTGGTCGCATATTCCCAAGAAAACCCATTAATATTTTTTTCCTCGATAACTGATATCGAGGCCATCATTAACATTTCCTCTCTTTCTCTTCAACACCTATATATACCCACTACACCTTCACCCCTTCCTTCATTTCACATATTCACCCTTTCGAATTGCTGCCAAACTTGTTCCATAGCTCACTAGATCAACTCCGGCCATCTATCTCGGTTTCTAGCCAACATTCATCGAGTAAGTTTCCTCATATATTATTGTTTATACATTTCATTATTTTGTTGCCTGATGTATTAGATAAACACACATAAACACTAGCACACACAAGTATCAATGTATCTATAGTTCTGAGTGGGTGTCCTACCGGTGATATTTTAATCGGAAAACCAAATCCCGACGGTGTCCTCAATAGATACAACTATTCTTCACATCTTCATGTCGTACATGTCTGTTCATATTCATTCTTAATTTTAATAACCCCGCCCAATAGTATGATGCGAAGCCCTAACCGACAAGAACACAATCACTCACCCACCCATATCTAGGTTGTTATGTAAGTGGCATCGAACATACCTCGCTTGATCTATTTTGTCTAATGTCGCCCCTTTTAGCACACCTAGAACATTACTCCTACTTTTATCTTCTTTTTTTCTTATAGGTGCACACACCAATACACAACCCTTGAAATGGAGAACACCATTTCTTCATTTGGATTTAAGTCACCCTCACATCAACCTTGCCCAAATCAACAAACTTCTATTCCCCAAGAAATCATCTCGTCTGATAGTCTTTCTGAATAAGAAGACCTAGGTAGCACCTATTATGATAAGAGCGAGGTTGATGCGGGAAGGGATTTTGATGAGTACATGAAGGAATTAGATGAAGATGAGGCGAGGCTGAAAGAAGCAGGGCCTTCCAATCCCAGTCCAGGCAAACAATTTAGGCATTTTAAGAAAGACCTTAAGAGACATAAAAGGAAATATATAGACGAGGATGACCTTCTCAAAAGAGAAGAAGAAAATGCCTCATGATCAGGGAATGCCATAGAAGAAGGAGAAGAGGTAGAGGATGAAGGCGAGGCTTCTTAGGATGATGGTAATAAAGGTGAAGGCGATGTCGATGGAGATTCTGAAGCCACCATCTCGGAGTACGAGTGAGAATACCAATCTGATGATGAGCCTTATATTTAGCCTATCGATAATTATGAATTTGATCTGGCCTTTGAGGAAGGTATAGTCGAGGGTGACAAAACTGCTATGCGCAAGACCGCGGGGGTCGTTTCTTGCGTAGACCTCACCTCTGACATTACTTCTCTAGAGATTAAATGGATCATGGCGTACTACAATATAGATGGGAAGTATTATAGGCCTTGATGTAACATGAGAATGCAATGGTTCGATGTTCCTAGTCTTCTCTGTCCTCGCATGGTCATTACAAACAAGCTAGTGGAATTGGGATTTGGATGTCCATTGCATCCATTCTTACAAGAAATTTTTGAATATTACAACATCACTCCCATAAAGTTGTCTCCCAATAGCTACAGGTTAGCAATTGGTATTTATATGATGTACGTGAATCAAGGCTTCGACCCACCAACTATGGAAGAGTTAAGTTACTTTGTGAGCTTAAAGCAAAGTGGGGGTGACCTTAGTTTCTACTACTTCACCATATGGGGAAGTCATGGGAAGAGTGGGCTTTCAATGGAAAATCCAAGCAACATGAAGAAATGGAAGAATAATTATTTTTACTGGTACGATGTCCCGAGAGTGCGAATAAAATTCAACATAGAACCAAGTAAGACTCACCCATATAACAATCATCGCCTAAATACTTACTTCTATTTTACATATATTTTCACTGTTATGCTTTTTGATAGATAAACATCCGCAGCTTGAGCTTCTAGGCGAGAAACTCAATCGAGCTCAAACCATCCTCGTTCTTACTAAAGCAGAGAAGGATTTAGATATCCTAGTTACCTTAGATTCTTTATATGTCAATGGCTTCTACAACAGAGGCTCTGGATAGATTCCAATAGTCAAGTTTAGCAAGAAAATTAGGGCCAAAAAACTTAAAAGACAAGTGGTAGTGGCATTAAGAGGAAGAGGTACATCAACCTCACCTGAATATTTACTTTTGCATATATGCATTATTTCATTATATTTTTGTCCCTTGCATTTGTTTATCTCATATTGTCTTCGCCTATTTATAATTCTTTTATAGGACCCTTACGTGTTCCTCGCCTCTTATGAATAGAAACGACTTTGATGTAGATTTAAGTTTCAAATTAGCCTGTGGTGAGGTCTTGTACCATGGCCTGGAGAGGTTTGCTACCAAAGATGCAAAAATCAAAGAACATGAGAAGATAATAAATTCTTTGAAGAAGGCAGAATCTACTCTGCAAACAGAGATTTCTAAGTTGAAGGCTCAAACTTTCAAAGTGTCGTCCTTGGAACAGGAGGTCGAAACATTAAAGACTGAATTATCCACCAAGCAGGGCGAGACTGAAGAGAAGGAGAGGACTTTGAATAAAGAAATCACTCGCCTCAAACAACAATTACAAGATGATGAGGAGAAGCGTGAAGTTGACTTGGGCAAAGCTTATGATGATAGCTTATTCGGCTATTTGAAGGATTTTCTGGGTGCCCATTTCGATTATGATTGGGCGAGTCATTTTCCTCCCTCAACTTCTGTTTTTGTCAAGAAGTTCAAGTTGGACCATGCTTTGGAAATCAAGGATGCGAGGTTTATGAACGAGGAGAAGAGAAAAGCAGAGGCCGAGGCCGCACTTGCCGGAAAAGAAAATCCAGGGACTGAGACCAATGCATATGAGGTCTCTCCTAGCCGTACTGAGATCTAGCCTCGACCATTACTATTTCCACATTGCTTTTCTATTATAAGACAAGTATTTTGTTTGAAGTGCGGGTCCTTCCTTTAATTGGCCTCACCTGATGTACTGAATATTTATTCCACTTTTATATTTGATACTTTAGTCCTCTACTTATATGAAATACATGTTTCTTACTCTACACAAGTCTTTGTACATTCTTAATTGGCCTCGCCCATTGTTTACCTTGCACTAGGCTATTTATCATAAGCTTTTATGGCTAGATTTTCCTATGACTTCGACTGTTATACATCGCCTATATTGTGACTTGAAGTAATTGAATGCAAACTTTTATTCTTCCATAAACATTATAGGCCACTCCCAGGCACAAATAAACACATCTAGGGCTTAGGCCACACCCAGGAACAAATAAACACATCTGGGGGCTAGGCCACTCCCAGGAACAAAATAAACACATCTAGGGGCTATACAACACCAAAAAACAAAATAAACACATCTGGGGGCTAGGCCACACCCATGAAGAAAATAAATATCTGAGGGATAAGCCACACCCAGGAACAAAATAAACACATCTAGGGCTAGGCCACACCCATGCACAAAATAAACAAATCTGGGGGCTAGGCCACTCCCAGGAACAAAATAAACACATCTGGGGGTAGGCCACACTTAGTCATAAATAAAAATATCTGGGGGGTAAGCCATAACCAGACATAAATAAACACATCTGGGGGATAGGCCACACCTAGGAATAAAATAAATATTTGAGGGCTAGGCCACTCCCAGGAACAAAATAAATACATCTGGAGCTAGGCCACTCTCAGGAACAAAATAAACACATCTGGGGGCTAGGCCACTCCCAGGAACAAAATAAACATATCTGGGGGCTAGGCCACACCCAAGCATAAATAAACACATCTGGGGGTTAGGCGACTCCCAGGAACAAAATAAACACATCTGAGGGCTAGGCCACTCTCAGGAACAAAATAAATACATCTGGGGGCTAGGCCACACCTAGGAATAAATAAACACATTTGGGGGTCAGGCCACACCCAGACATAAATAAACATATATGGGGGCTAGGCCACTCTCAGGAACAAAATAAACACATCTGGGGAGTAGGCCACTCCCAGACATAACATCATCCTTAAAACGCAATAATATAAACCATCCATCATTACACTTGTAAATTGTAGACAAAGATGTAGATAAAAAGTGTCTTCATAAATATCTGAAAATTTCAAAATATAGTCGCAAGGAATCCTGGGTAGAGGGTCATACATACTACCCCCTAGACTTTAGTGCAATGTGAATAAAGTAAAGTCTACTACAAGGCTAGTCATGGCTTCATGCCTCATTAAAACCTTTCTAGGAAAAACTTAGTGGGAAAAACCTTAGTGAAGGAAAAAGAGTACATGTGCCATGACTAGAATAACTAACATATTAACAGTCCTACTATAGACCTTAATAAAATATATTTTTATACATATTCTATCTTATTTTTATTCTCATATTTAATTGTACTTGTATCAATTGGATATTTATTTAATAGATTTTGATGATTTATTGCGGAAAAGATGAAATTCCTATATTTGGAAAGATTTGGATTTAAAGAACTAATTTGAAGTCAAATCAGAAGAAAATTCGTATTTTTGAGCTACACGAGCTGACTACATTGTTTGAGCCATATTTCGAGTTTCAGAAGTCAGAATTAGACGATCTTACAGTTCATACGAAGCTTATTGAATTCTATTTAATTCAGAAGCGGTCCAACAAGCAGAATCCAAATGGAGCAGCTCAGAAACTGAGGATCAAAGAGAGCTATAAATTTTAATTGAAGAATCATATTCAAATAAGGAAACCTATTTGTATTTGGCTAAAATTATTAAAATACTTTTATTATTAGATAGACACATACATATCAGATTATTAGAGATTATTAGACATATTATTAGATTACAGAGTAGTTTATTATTAGGGTTAAAAGGAGATGTAGGGAGACCATGACGTTTTCATGTGACATGGAGAATTATAGGTTTTCTTATCCAAATCTTTTCTTTATTCTTATTAGTTTAGTTATATTTCTTTTGGTTCTTAGTTGTTTTCTTTGTTTAATTATTAGCGAGTAATTGTTTTTAGGGCTTAAGGAGAAACCATGTTTACACTATAATATTGACATAATTTTTATAGTGTTTTAATTGATTATGGTTAATTCTAATTGATGTGTTTTAATTATTGATTTCCGTAATCGACCGATATCATAAATTGATTCTATGCAAATAGGGGTATGAATCGAGAGATTTACTTATTAGAGGCACACATACGATTAACATAATTGAATAGAGTGCGAGAGCATCATTGGATTTCTGAGGGCATTAATGCTCGAGAGAGATTAACACAACTCTAATTACCTGATTAATTGAAATATTAAAAATTATTAATTGTGTAACCATATTTCGAGAGTGTTAATGCTTGAGAGAGATTGACATACTCTAGTTACGTGACCACTTTAATTACTTTAGCTTAAAAACCAATTATTGTGTAAGCATGGTGGACCTGATTGTCCTGGGTTTTTAATTTATTATATTAGTCTATTTAATTAGTAGTTTTAATTATTAGTTAATTATTATTCTCAAATATTCGTTTGTTCTTGAAACAATTTATGATAATTAGATTAAAATCGATAAAACCTATCTTCTTGTGGATTCGACCCGTACTGACTAGTCTCTGCTAATAACAGATACCGTGCACTTATGGTATTACATTTTAAAACACATTAAATTTTTGGCGCTGCTGCCGAGGAGACGACATAGTTTTTATTGATTTTAACTTTGTTATTTAGATTGTTTCTGTTGTCTCATTAGAACTTTAGTTCCGATTGAGGCGAATTTTACTGCTTTCTTGGCTTTGTTGAGTTTTCAGGTTTACAATGGATAAAGTTGATACCTTTGCATTCTTATCTTCTCATCAAGAGGCACGAGCTGAAGATTCAGAGCCCACTATGCGTCCAATGAGTATTAATGAGATGTTACAAGTGGCCCCTAAAACATACACTTTTTGTCATTATGATTTTGAATGTTCTTACAATGCTTATAATTCTCAGTTCAGACAATTGAATACTTTTCAAGAAGAAGGATATGGGTACAATCTGTATTCTAACAATTTCGATCAAGAATGGGCGGATCATTCTGATTTATCATACATGGGCAAAGATTTTCAAAATTTCCAGTATCATGATCAACACCAATTTTAAGAACAATATTGTCAACATCAATATGAGCAACCACAACCAGAATATCAATATCCTCTACTACAAGAAGAGTTACAGGTTCCTCAAACCAATGTAGATGTGCTACCACCTGATCAGACGTGTGATGTATTGGATATGATGATCAAATTGTAAAAGAGTTTTGAAGAGATTACAAAAGTGATTCAAGAATTCAGAACTCAAAAATTGATGATGGAGGCTGAAGTTTAACTCAAAAAGTGATTTAAGAATTCATAAAGGAAAGAAATATTGAAATGATGATTATTTTTCCTCTATCATATATGCCTAAACTATCATTCACAACTCCATTGTTTGAAGTTGACGTGATGAAAAATATTATCCAAGATGATTTTTCTCAAAATTTGCTTGGTAATGCATTCAAAGTGGCTCTTACGTTTCTAGCTCAAGAAGATGGATAAAATGGAAGTATCTATGTAGTCAATAATGTGATAAGCCAAGATGTTGTAATGGCTCATGCAAAGGCGAGGAGTGTTAAAAAACCACCACCTGAGCCTCCACCTCATGTAAATGTCAAGGGAGTTCCACCTTTTCTAGGTTATAAATTTTATCGTTATTTTATCACACAATTTTCAAAAACTGCACGAACACTTGCTCAATTGTTAATTATTTATATAACATTTAAATATCTTAATGCTTGTTTGGAAATTTTCTGTAGGATAAAAGCAACTACTGATATCCTTTACTTTGTTCGTGATTGCGAGTTTAGGATTAAAAATGTGGATATTTTTAATTTTAATTCTTTTCCTAGAGTAATTCGAGTTAAGAAGTCAAGCTAATGACTCTAAAATAACGCTTCTTGGTAGGTAACCCAAGGTAAATTATTATTATAATTTTTTGTATTTTTTTATAGGAATTAGTATGATATATTTTTATATTTTTTAGGACATTAGCTTATTTTTATTTTTGTATTTTTTGTTTAATTTCACAAGGTGCCTTGATGAATTTATTTGAAGTGTTTCAGGATAATAATATATTTTTTGAGGTTCAAAATTGGGGGGTTTGAATAATTAAAAAAAAGCAGGACGAGCATTAAAAAAGAGGAGAAATTCTGCCAACTATCAGTTTTTTTTTACACCGCGGGACACTATTTTTTACACTGTGGTATTATTTAGTTGGACAATTTGAAGGCGCTCTATTTTTTATCCATGATGTAGTGCTGTTGTGTTGCTTCACGCATCTGCGGGTCCCTCCAAGCATGTCATGCAACATTGCAACTGAGTCTTTGTCCGAACCTACACAAGCTTCCTGCTTGAATTTGATGCTATAAGCTTGTCTTTCCAAGCCTACCTGCCTCCGAACCTGATTAGCATTGAGCCTTCTTCCGAACATGTAAAAAGTTACTTTACTGGAATTGGGATTTGATCTTCTAACTTCAAATGTTGATAGATTTTTACTAGAAAGCTGTTATCCACTAAAAAATAACATGTGAAGGTAATTGATTCATTGTCTCATGGGTCACCTGTAATATCCCATAGTGTTTAGAATAATAAAATAGAATAATAATAATAATAAAAAAGTATTAAAATTAGATAGAGATTAGGAATTAAAATTGGATTAGAATAACAGGCTTTCGAATATTGGTATTTGAATCGTAGTAGTTTTGTTGTAGGGTTTTAAAACTCTATATATAGATTAAGATCTCCTCATTCTTTCATATTTTTTTCTAGCCACCAAGACTAAACAGATGTAAATCTCTCTCGATACACAAATCCTTATTCTTTTTATTCATCTTTGTTTGTAAAATTCGTAGGATTATTCATACACAAATCAGCTGTCTTGTAAAATTCGTAATAAATTCATCGTAAGTCGGAATTCATTGATTCTGGACTTTTTAGAAAGATCTTTTCGTTCTCTACGATTGTTGTGTTTTAAGTTTTTCCAGAAAACATCGTTTAGAGGGTCAAAAAGGTAAAATACAGATCTGGGCAGAATTGGAGTTATGAAGAAGTTCAACGTTTGAGACGTTTTNTACAGATCTGGGCAGAATTGGAGTTATGAAGAAGTTCGACGTTTGCGACGTTTGAGATGTGATATTTTCGATTGGGTGTTAAGGATTATTTTATTCAGTATATATACAAGACCCATGTATACACAACCGTGAGTTTTATTAAACCTTAAAGTGGAGTCCGCGTGAGAAAAAAATACAGAGGCGCTATTTGGTACCTTGGACGCATTGAATTGTCTTGATCAAGAAGAACATATCGTGAACCAGAAATTTTGTGGATCTATGCAGTTTTCGTTAGTGTCTGAAATTGCTAGTTCGAGTTTTCGTTAGTGTCTGAGATGGCTATTTCGAGGTACGGATTTCGTCCCCCTTTCTTTTCCGTGCTACTCTTTTTAGGATTAATTCTATTTAATTCGTTCTGTTCGTAAATCTGTTCCTTCCTTTATTATTCGTTTTAACTGTTTTGATTCTCCGAAAGTTATTTTAAAGTTTGATTCCAAATATTTAAATATTTGGCTCTGCGATTTTTGAAAATTATGTATGTTACATATCTGCGTAGAATATTTGAAATATCTGTTCAGGTGATTTTAAAATTGTGAAAATTATTTTATTTGAACCCTTAGAGTGATATAGGGTATACCGATTTAACCAGCTGTAGGGGTACTACAGCCATGTCATTGCGGCACCAGTGGCATGACACTTCCGTGGCAGTGTGATTAGTCACGGCGTATCCTTCTGATAGCTCAGGTGGTGAGCTTTGCGCATTTTGATATTTGTTTGAGGATACGTGGGTGCACCCAGATTTGATTTGATTTGTGATTTGATATTTGACGGTGACGTTGTATATGCCGTACACGTTGTCCGGTTTGTTGCACGCATTAGGTACCCTATGATGTGTGTATCTGTTATCTGTTCTGTATCGGTATGAAATATCCTAACCCCTCTTTGCTTCAGCCTTGTTTTAAAAATTAATGTTTATTTATAACTGTCAAACTATATATCTTCTTTCTGTTTTATAAAATTGTATTCCAATCCGTACTGGGCATTTGGCTCATGCCGTATTCTTTCTTTTGGCAGGTACTTAGGGGGATCTTGGGCTGTGTGATGGAGAACTCCCTTATTTACATTTATTAGAACGTTTGAACTTAAAGGATTATTTTAGTCATTTTTATTATTAGAGATTTTAGATTTATTCATATTTATCATTTTGAATTATTTTGGAGGTATTGATATTAGGTTTGGAGACCTATTGGACCTATTTAATTATTAAGTTTGGTGGATTTTAGTACTCTGTATACAGGTTTGTGGTTTAAAAAGTAACCCCTCGTCTCTTTTTGGGAAGGGGGTGTTACAGTGATGGCATCAGAGCTTAGGTTCTTTCTTGTAGAAAACCTATTTAGGTTTGACCTGTGAGTTTGGGTAGCCTTTAGGATGGATATTCTATTTTGAGACTTCATGTAGTTGCGTTCATTTCAACATTATGTCACAATTTTTTTTATAAAATACTTCAGATTGTCTCTTTCTGCGAACTCCATTCTTATCTGTATTTGATATTGTGAATTATTTTAGACGTGGAGTTTTCCCATTATTTGAATATATTTTGACTCATTTTGTTGCCTCTTTCTCATCTCTTCAGAATCTTTCCTTTTAGTATTCGTAAATGGATCCTTTTATGTGCCTTCGTGATAATTATCAAGAGTGTTTAGAATCTGTAGAATATACTTATCTAGACAAACTTATTACCGATAGTGATGCATGACCTTGATTAAATCTTAAGGATTTATTGATTTAACATTTTGGAGCAATTGATTGAAAAGGAATGTGAATGATCTATGAGGATGCAAGTATGTTAGTAACTGTAGATCAAGATTTTTAAATGAAAGATGTATTTAGAATTATTTTGACTTTATGAGTAAGATAACTTTTGGCTAAGGATTGTATGGCTGTTAGACTTTAACTAGGGATATGAGCTACATATTAAGGATTATTTATTATCAATGAGTTAAATGCAAAGAGATATTAGGTTCGCTATCATGGTAGAATGTGAAATCAGATATATAAAATTTAAAATGTGGTGCAAGAATGTGAATGCGACTAGATGAAAAGATTTCAAGATGGTAATGGATTGAAAATGATTTATTAATGTGTTCATCGTGCAATATTTCTCAAGTGTGCATAAAGAAATTTACCTTTGGATGTTACATTTCATTAAGTAGGACGATGACGAGAATATTTTAAATTACATAAAAAAAAGTTTGTTATGTTGGATTGCTCGAAGGGTTCGTGAGACATCTTTAAAGTAATGAGAGATTTAAATATGAATTGAGATCTAACCTAAGTGGTTCCATATAACTAGAGATGTTGGAGTATAAAAAGAAAGTAGTGGATGAATTTTATAAAGGTTTGAGAATACTCGAGAGACATGAAAGATGTGTTATTTCACAAAAGTATGTATATGTTATTCTTGAATTTGTCATCAGGGCTGAAGTTATTTAAAATGATTGTATACGATGACACTAGTAGAGTTATAGGAATTAAAAAAATAACTACAAGACTTGTTGGATAAGGGATTTATCAGACCGAGTGTATCTCCATGGAGTGCTCCACTATTTTTTGTGAAGAAGAAAGACGGGTCTATGAGATTGTGTATTGACTACAGGGAGTTGAATAAGATGACTGTTAGAAATAGGTATCATTTGTCACGCATTGATGACTTGTTCGATTATTTGCAAGGGGAAAAATATTTCTTTCGACGATAGATTTGAGATTGGGTTATCATCAGTTACAAGTAAGAAATGAAGATATTCTGAAGACAACATTTCGTACTTGATATGGTCATTATGAGTTTCTTGTGATTTTTTTTTTAGTTGATGAATGCAGCAATAGTATTTATGGATTTGACGCGTCCTTCACGATTAGTTTGATAAGTTTGTGTGATTTTCATTGATGATATCTTGATATGCTCTAGGAGTAAAGAAGAACATGAGGAACATTTGCGCATTGTACTTGAAATCTTGAGGAAAAAAAAATTTGTTTACAAAATTTTCAAAGTGTGAATTCTGGTTAGAGCAGGTTGCATTTTTGGGGCATATTGTGTCTGGTAAGGGGATTGAGTTGGATCATGCGAAAGTCGAGGCTATCACAAATTGACTGAGACCTTGTATTGTGACAGAGGTGATGAGTTTCTTGAATTTGGCAGGCTACTATAGGCGTTTTGTAGAGGGTTTCTCGTCGATAGCTTTGCTATTGACTCGGCGGATGCGGAAGGGTTTTAAGTTCGAGTGGAATGAGATCGTGAGNCTGTGACAGAGGTGAAGAGTTTATTGGGTTTGGCAGGCTACTATAGGCGCTTTGTAAAGGGTTTGTCATTGACTCAGCTGATGCGTAAGAGTGTTAAGTTCGAGTGGAATGATGATCGTGAACAGAGTTTTTAAGAGTTGAAGAAGAGGTTGGTGTCAGCTCCTATACTTGTTTTACCATCAGGGAGTGGAGGATATCAAGTTTATAGTGATGCTTCTAATAGAGGATTGAGGTGTGTTCTTATGCAGCATGAGAATGTGATTTCGTACGCTTCTAGGCAGCTTAAACCCTATGAGGTAAATTATCATACCCATGACTTGGAGTTAGCAGCAGTGGTCTTTGTCTTAAAAATTTGGAGGCATTATTTATATGGAGAAACTTGTGACATATTCACTGATCACAAGAGTCTCAAATTCTTTTTTTTACACAAAAAGAGTTAAACATGAGGCATATGAGGTGGCTTGAACTTATTAAAGAGTATGATGCTAAAATTCAGTACCATCCAAGAAAGGCGAATGTAGTGGCAGATGCTCTTAGTAGGAAGAATTTGGGAAGTGTTGCATCTCTTATTACTCAGCAGCACCTTATTTCAGATATGGAGCGCTTGTGTGTGGAGCTGTATGTTGGAGGATCGACTGCAAGCATGACAAGTTTGAAGGTGGAATCAAATCTAGTCTCAAGGGATAAGGAAGGTTAGAAAAATGATATAGGGTTAAAAGCTATTAGACCGAATGTGGCAGATGACAAGAAAACGGAGTTTCATGTTGATGTTCATGGTGTGGTATGGTTGGGTAGTGGATTGTGTATACCTGCAGATATAGTAGTTCGTGAAGCAGTTTTGACTGAGGCTCATAGTTCTTCATTATCTATTTATCCAAGTTCTACTAAGATGTATAGGGATCTGAAGAAGTACTTTTGGTAGAGTGGGATGAAACGAGACATAACAGAGTTTGTGGGGAAATGTCATACATGTCAACAAGTAAAGATTGAACACCAGAGATCTAGTGGACTGTTACAGCAGTTGGATATCCCGGTTTGGAAGTGAGAAAACATTACCATAGATTTTGTGACCGGTTTACCGAGGACCTTCAGAAGGAATGATGTTTTTGGGTGGTGGTTGATAGACTTACAAAATCAGCTCATTTCTTACCTATTAGAGAGACTACTCATGTTCATGATTTGGCAGAGATATTTCAACGAGATATTGTTAGACTTCATGGTGTGTCTGTGTCGATAGTTTCAGACAGGGATACGAGGTTTATTTCTTATTTTTGGAAGGGATTTAAGCAGACTTGAGGTACGAGGCTTAATTATAGTACATCTTTTCATCCACAAGCTGATGGACAGTCAGAGAGAACTATTCAGACGTTGGAGGATATGTTGAGGGCTTGTGCTTTGGAGTGGTATGGTGATTGAGACAAGTATCTGTATCTTGTGGAGTTTGCATACAATAATAGTTGGCAAGTGAGCATTGACATGCCACTATTTGAGGCGTTGTATGGTAGAAAATGTAGAGCACTGACTTGTCGAAATGAGGTTGGAGAGAGTGTCATTGAAGGGTCAGAGTTAGTTCGGGTAACTAACGAGAAGATAGAGCAGGCTAAAGAAAACTTAAAGGAAGCTCAATCGCGTCAAAAGAGATATGCAGATAAAAAGAGGAAACTTGGTGGATTTGAGCCTGGTGATCAGGTGTTTTTAAAGGTGTCTCCTTGGAAGGGTGTTAAACAATTTGGTATGAAAGGGAAGCTTAGTCCAAGATATGTTGGTTCTTTTGATGTTATAAAGAGAGTGAGGGGAGTTGTTTATAGAGTAACATTGCCACCACAGTTATCCCATGTGCATAATGTGTTCCATATGTCTATTTTAAGAGGCTACAAGTATCATCTGTTGCACGTAGTTCAATATTCATTACATAAGATTAGGAAAGATCTTTCTTGTGAGAAGGAGACTGAAACTATCTTAGTTTGAGAGGAGCGATTTATAATGAAGGGAACCATTCTGTTTGTTAAAGTTTTGTGGAAGAATCATTCTGAGAGAGAGGCTACTTGGGAATTAGAAGAATCTATTTGTGATAAATATCCGCACTTATTTGATTCAGGAATGAGTTTTAGTTTCGTTAGATTCCGGGGACGGAATCATTTTTTAAGGGGGTATATATGTAATATCCCATAGTTTTTAGAATAATAAAATAGAATAATAATAATAATAAAGTATTAAAATTAGATAGAGATTAGGAATTAAAATTGGATTAGAATAACGGGCTTTCGAATATTGGTATTTGAATCGTAGTAGGTTTTGTTGTAGGGTTTTAAAACTCTATATATAGATTAAGATCTCCTCATTCTTTCATATTCTTTTCTAGCCACGAATACTAAACAGATGTAAATCTCTCTCGATACACAAATCCTTATTCTTTTTCTTCATCTTTGTTTGTAAAATTCGTAGGATTATTCATACACAAATCAGCTGTCTTGTAAAATTCGTAATAAATTCATCGTAAGTCGGAATTCATTGATTCTGGACTTTTTAGAAAGATCTTTTCGTTCTCTACGATTGTTGTGTTTTAAGTTTTTCCAGAAAACATCGTTTAGAGGGTCAAAAAGGTAAAATACAGATCTGGGCAGAATTGGAGTTATGAAGAAGTTCGACGTTTGAGACGTTTGAGATGTGATATTTTCGATTGGGTGTTAAGGATTATTTTATTCAGTATATATACAAGACCCATGTATACACAACCGTGAGTTTTATTAAACCTTAAAGTGGAGTCCGCGTAAGAAAGAAATACAGAGGCGCTATTTGGTACCTTGGACGCATTGAATTGTCTTGATCAAGAAGAACAGATCGTGAACCAGAAATTTTGTGGGTCTATGCAGTTTTCGTTAGTGTCTGAAATTGCTAGTTCGAGTTTTCGTTAGTGTCTGAGATTGCTATTTCGAGGTACGGATTTCGTCCCCTTTCTCTTCAGCGCTACTCTTTTTAGGATTAATTATATTTAATTCGTTCCGTTCGTAAATCTGTTCCTTCCGTTATTATTCGTTTTAACTGTTTTGATTCTCCGAAAGTTATTTTAAAGTCTGTTTCGAAATATTTAAATATTTGTCTCTGCGATTTTCGAAAATTATGTATGTTACATATCTGCGTAGAATATTTGAAATATCTGTTCAGGTGATTTTAAAATTGTGAAAATTATTTTATTTGAACCCTTAGAGTGATATAGGGTATACCGAGTTAACCAGCTGTAGGGGTACTACAGCCATGTCATTGCGGCACCAGTGGCATGACACTTCCGTGGCAGTGTGATTAGTCACGGCGTATCCTTCTGATAGCTCAGGTGGTGAGCTTTGCGCATTTTGATATTTGTTTGAGGATACGTGGGTGCACCCAGAGTTTGATTTGATTTGTGATTTGATATTTGACAGTGACGTTGTATATGCCGTACACGTTGTCCGGTTTGTTGCACGCATTAGGTACCCTATGATGTGTGTATTTGTTATCTGTTCTGTATCGGTATGAAATATCCTAACCTCTTTTTGTTTCAGCCTTGTTTTAAAAATTAATGTTTATTTATAACTGTCAAATTATATATCTTCTTTCTGTTTTATAAACTGTATTCCAATCCGTACTGGGCATTTGGCTCATGCCGTATTCTTTCTTCTGGTAGGTACTTAGGGGGATCTTGAGTTGTGTGTTGGAGAGCTCCCTTATTTATATTTATTAGAACGTTTGAACTTAAAGGATTATTTTAGTCATTTTTATTATTAGAGATTTTAGATTTATTCATATTTATCATTTTGAATTATTTTGNTGTATTCCAATCCGTACTGGGCATTTGGCTCATGCCGTATTCTTTCTTCTGGCAGGTACTTAGGGGGATCTTGGGCTGTGTGATGGAGAGCTCCCTTATTTACATTTATTAGAACGTTTGAACTTAAAGGATTATTTTAGTCATTTTTATTATTAGAGATTTTAGATTTATTCATATTTATCATTTTGAATTATTTTGGAGGTATTGATATTAGGTTTGGAGACCTATTGGACCTATTTAATTATTAAGTTTGGTGGATTTTAGTACTCTGTATACAGGTTTGTGGTTTGAAAAGTAACCCCTCGTCTCTTTTTGGGAAGGGGGTGTTACATCACCACTCCAATTGTTATGTGATATTCTGGAAAATTTAATACATAACTGAGTACGAAGCTATTTAAGGAGTTAAAAATGATTTAAAAGGAAGTAACACTTCTCATCAATTTTCAAGCGGCACTTCATGCATTTGGGGTAGTACTTTTAACCTTTCTTTGTATATATATTTTTTTTTTTAGGACTCTGTTAATTTTTTTATTATATATTATTATTCATTGAGGACAATGAACCGCTTAAGTGTGGGGAGGTGTTCTTAGTATTAAAAAAAATTAAAAATTTAGAAAATCTTTTGTATATTATTTTGTCTCATGTGTGTTAGCAAGGATAGGTACACATCTTGTAAATTTATTTTGCATGATTAGTTAATATGTCAATATTCTTAAATTCATTTAATACATAATAATTCCTTGTATATGCTTGCGAAAATTCTTAAACCTGAAATGCATTTTTGTTAATTTTAATAAGTACGGAAGCATGCTTTCACCTTTTGAGATTTTGAGCCTAATTTGTGGTTGATACATCTTTATATCAATCAATTTTTTTCTTGTGTGTTGTTCATAATTTAGCATGTTGCTCTAGAACTTGCTTCAAACCATTTTAAGATTACATGATATTCGTATGCATGAAAATGATAAAGGTACTAGGATTAACCACACCTATCCAAACAGTACCCATAAGTTATATCCCTAGTGAACTTTTTGAGCTTATATCCATTTTTTTTCATATATCACCACTCAAAATTTTTTTAGCCTACTTATTTATTCTTATCTTGATTTACTAGTAGAGCATTTTGATTTGTTTGAGAGTTGGTGAATATCCAGTGTGGGGATTTCTTTGTTGAATTGTGATTATTTGGTGGGAATTAATATGAAGAGGAAGAAAAAAACATCTTCTCAAAGAAAAAAAGAAAAGAAATTAACTAAAAAAAGAATAAATGCTCCTTTGAGATCAATGGGTGGCAAGTGCAAGTCATATGAAAGGGACGATCCATGTATATGTGCTGGTATTAAGTGCAATTGTACTAGAAATATTTCTTGGTGACTTTTCACTGCCCTTGATTACTAGAGAATCACTTGAGTTAAAAATAAATTAGAAGAAGAAGATGATTGAAGAGAGTTTTTGTTCATTGTTGTTACAATATGATATGGGAAAGTACATGATTTGTGCTTTGGGGTTTAATACTTGTGAAAGCCTTATCAACTTTTACATGATCAAATTTCATGTTGAATGCTTTAATTAAAAATGAACATTATGCTCTATTAGTTTATCAAGTTAGCCACTTGCTAGCCTTTTTCCTAATTTCCTACCATATACCTTAGCCTTATTACAACCTTTAACAAAGACCTTTTGATATGTGCATACATATATACAAAGTTGTTGAGATTTGGTGGACAACCAAGCCTATGGTAGCACATGACTAAATTGATTGAACTTGAGTGATAAACTTACACCTAAACACTTGTGTGATTTGAGAGGTATGTGAGCTTTCTATCCATAGCATGTTACTTATTAAATGCAACATTAATGTTTATTTCATGTTATTTTTGTCTATTTAGACTCTGTATGCATACTTAGATAGTTGTGTACAAATGATGCTTTAAGTGGAAAGACTTGTTCTTCTAATTGTGCAATTGAGTTTACATGTATGGAGTACTATGATTTTTTGCATTCTTAAGACTTGGCAGTAATAAATGGACTTTGTGGGTAGATTCACTATAAACCTTCACGAGACAAAACTCGTTCTACTAGGGCTGCCTAGGGGTTTAACGGCTTGTTGCATATACTCAATGCAATCGTGCCATCTATGAAAGTGGGGTTAGTTAGTTAGTTAGGATTTAGTTTTTAGTTCTTTTATTTGTCGAGGACGTGCAAATACTCGGTGTGGAGATATTTGATATAATATATTTATATATATATTCTATCTTATTTTTATTCTCATATTTAATTGTATTTATATTAATTGAATATTTATTTAATAGATTTTGATGATTTATTGCAAAAAAATGAAATTCCTATATTTGGAATGATTTGGGCTTAAAAAACTAATTTGGAGTCAAATTAGAAGAAAATTCATATTATTGAGCTACATAGGCTGACTACACTGTTTAGGCCATATTTCGAGTTTTAGAAGTTAGAATTGGACGATCTTACAGTCCATACGAAGCTTATTGAATTCTCTTTAATTAAAAAGTGGTCCAACAAGCAGAATCTAAATGGAGCAGCCCAGAAATAGAGGAGCAAATAGAGCTACGAATTTTAATTGAAGAATCATATTCAATTAAGGAAGCCTATTTGTATTTGGTTAAAATCATTAAAATACTTTTATTATTAGATAGACACATACATATAAGCTTATTAGAGATTATTAGACATATTATTAGATTATAGAATAGTTTATTATTAGGGTTAGAAGGAGATGCTGGGAGGCTATGACTTTTCTATGTGACAGGGAGAATTAAAGGTTTTCTTATCCAAATATTTTCTTTATTCTTATTAGTTTAGTTATGTTTCTTTTGGGTCTTAGTTGTTTTCTTTGTTTAATTATTAGCTAGAAATTGTTTTTAGGACTTAAGGGGAAGCCATGTTTGAACTATAATATTGACATGATTTTCACAGTGTTTTAATTGATTATGGTTAATTCTAATTGATTATGTTTTAATTGATATGTTCTTAGTCCTTCCCAGTTAGCTCCAAACACTCCATGGCTGGGAGTTTTAGTGTTCGGTATCACCCTTCTGAACACTAAGTCACCAACTTTGAGAGGTCGAGGTTGAACTTTGCCGTTATAATGCCTTGCTACTCTCTGCTGATACAACGTAAGCCTAGCCTGAGCTCCCACCCTTATTTCTTCTAACATGTCAAGGTTAATTCCACCGGCACCATTGCTTCGCAACCATATGTCAGCACAAACGGTGTTTTGCCGTAGTAGATCTATGTGTAGTATTGTAAGACCATAACACGTTAGACAATTCATCGGGCCAACTACCTTTGCTTTCCTCCAATTTAGCTCTCAATATATGTTTGATAATCTTGTTCACTGCTTCTATTTGTCCATTGCTCTGTGGATGGCTAACAGTCAAAAAGCTTTTGATGATTCCTAAGTTATCTCAAAGCTCTAGCATCTCCTTGATTTCAAATTGCTTCCCATTGTCAGAGATCAGCTTATACGGAATTCCAAATCGACACACAATAGACCGGTACACAAAATCTTGTAGTTTCTTTATAGTAATTGTAGCCAGAAGTTCAGCATCCGCTCACTTGGTAAAATAATCGACATCAACTACTGCTTAGTTAACGCCTCATTTGGCCTTAGGTAGCTCCCTAATCGGATTAATCCCCCACATTGTAAAAGGCCAAGAATTAACAAAAGAAGTTAATGTAATAACAGGAGTGTGAACGTAGTTGGGGTAACTTTTACATTTTATCACAAGCGCGAGCGAAATGAAGTGCATCCTCTTTTAGTGTAGGCCAATAGTATCCTTGTCATAGAATTTTCTGAGCTAACGAGCCATCCCCTGCATGGTTTCCACAAATACCTTCGTGTACCTCCTATAAGATATACTTCACAGCTTCTTCATCTACACATTTCACCAATGGTTTGTTGAAACCTCGATGGTAGAGGGAGCCATTATACTCCACATATCTAACAGCTTTATAGCAGACTTTACGGGCTTCTCCTTTATCTTCTGGTAGAGTGCCATAATTCAGGTACACCCATATGGTGTCATCCAAGTGTTTGGTGCGCATTAATCAATTTGCATTAGTTCGGCTTTTGGAATGTTCGACTGCTCTTAGATTTCCAATAGTATGGCCCCAAACATGGTTACGTCTTTCTGAGAACCTTGTTTTGCCAAAGCATCTGCTTCTTGATTATCACCTCTAGAGATTTGATCTATTTTGATGTTCTTAAATGATTGTAGAAGACGTTGTGTGCATCGTAAGTAGAGCTCAGTTCACGGTCCTCTAGCCTGGTATCCTCCTTTAATATAGTATATGACTAACATGGAATTGCTGAATATAGTCAGATTTCAACTTTCATTTCTAAGGAAAGCTTTAATCCTGAGATCAGTGCTTCGTACTCTACATCATTATTTTTCACTTTAAAGGTGAAGAGTATGGCACTTCTCAAGTGATCTCCCTTTGGGCTGATAAGGACTACCCCCGCACCTCCACCTTCATTGTTAATTGCCCCGTCTGTTCTCAATGTCCACCATAGTTCCGGGCTGGGCGTCAATGAATTTGGAGGTATAAAATATGGGATAACCATTATCGTTGTAGAGTTGCTTTCTTCCCCTCTCGAAAATTCTAAGATAAAATCTGCAAGGGCTTGCCCTTTTATGGCACTCCGAGGCTTATACTCCACATCGAACTGTTCCAACTCTACCACCCATTTCAACATTCTTCCTGAGGGTTCAGGATTATGAAGGATTTGCCTTAGTGGATACAATGTTCTGAACTCTACCTCGTGCGCTTGAAAATATGGCCGCAATTTCCGAGATGTGATGATGAGCACATAGACTAGATTTTCTATATTTGTGTATCGTGTTTCAGCATCTAACAATTTTTTACTAACATAGTAGACGGGAAATTGCACGTCTTCTTCTACCTGACAAGTACAACGATGATATAATAATCGAAAACAACTAATTATAAGATTAATGTCTCACCTTCCATAGATTTGGCAAGCAGCGGAGGAGACCCTAACTGTTCTTTCAATTTCTTGAAGGCTTTCTCACATTCTGGTATCCACTCGAACTTCTTGCTACTCCTCTGATGGCTTGAAAAAATTCTTTGCATTTATCAGAAGACTTTGAGACAAACCTGTTGAGAGCCGCTACCCTTCCAGTTAAGCTCTGTACTTCTTTCACGGTTCTTGGTGACCTAGTGTTAAGTAGCACTTAGATTTTTTCCATATTGGCCTCTATTCCTCAGTTGTTTACCATAAACCCCAATAACTTGCCAGACTCGACTCTTAAAACACACTTCTGCGGATTTAACTTCATGCGATACTTTCTCAAGATTTCAAACATCTCCCTCAAATGTGTGATATGATCTGATGTTTCTTTCGATTAGACCAACATATCGTCTACATAGACCTCTATAGTTTTCCCAATATGATGTTCGAACATCATTTTCACTTGCCATTGGTACGTTATTCCGACAATGATGAATAAAAAAGGCATCCCGATATAACAACACAATCCTCTGTCAGTAATAAATGACATGTTCTCCTGATCTAGTTCATAGATGGGGATTTGATTATACCCTGAGTAAGCATGTATGAAACTTAGAAGGGCATGTTCGGCCATGGCATCTACAAGTTGATCAATGCGGGGAAGGGGAAACTATCTTTAAGACAAGCCTCAGGTCCGTGAAATCTATGCACACTCTCCACTTTCCATTGTTCTTCTTGACCAACACACAAAAAGTTTCCAAACCTAAGTCTAAGAAACCAATCTCAACAGGTTCTTAAAAACCCGTTGTTGTAAAAACAAAGAAAAGGAAGACACCTGTTTTGGTTGATAGACTAGAGGAGGAGGTAACTGGTGAGGGAATTGGGGAACATCAAAAAACCCAGAAGAATAAGGTGAGTGAGAGTGAGATAACCGAACCTAGCCACTCCACAGTCTCCCAAAAGACTGTGGCATTTGAAAAGGAAATTTCCACACCTTCATTGACATCCTCTCAAAAGGATGACAATATTGAAAAGAGCCCTCAACCAGGGGCATTGAACAAGGGTGAGGAAACTCAAGCCAACACTCCAATGACCTATATCAGGAGAAGTAAGAAACCAAGATTTGTACTTGGGGATACATACACTGCAAAGCCACATAAAACTGTGGTGGAGCCTTCTGTTTCTCAGTTTGATGCATCTCCAATAAATATGGAGATGCATCCCCATTCTCTTTTTATCCCTATTCCTTCTCACCCCAACCTCAAATTTCTTCAGAAAATGTTATGATAGACAATCAGGCATTTTCAAATTCTCCTTCTTTATTTATCAAGGAGAAACCAACACTCTCTCTTGAGTCTCCTTCACAGGATTCTCAAGACACCATCTCAAACACTATATCTAAAATTGTTTCAAACCTAAACACTGAAATCCCTTCAACTTCATTCATTTCAACCTCATCAATTGATGTACTCACATCAATTGATAATCAGCCATCGACTCATAAGCCAACGATCGATATTCAATATTAATCGATGGATATGCATCAATCGATGGATATGCCAATCACATCAAGTGGTGTCACTTTCACATCAATTGATATTCAATATATTGATGTTGCACACACTCTTTTAGGGCTGAGGGAGTTGAGTGAGAGGCAGGCTTGCAGCCTGGAAAAAAGAGAGAGAGAGTGAGTGTGTATATTCCTACTTCTTCCAGGAATGACAGTGAAACACTTGAGGGCCCCACCTTAGTAGGTGCAACAGGAATGAGTAAGGGAGATGTGAGGTTTCAATATGAGATCTTGATGCAAAATAGAGAGACGAGTAAGAGTGATAAGAAAATTTTTCAATTTGTATAGGAAATTGAGCTAGAACTAATGTTTGAGGGGGAAGGAATGCAGGAGATAAGGAGAGTCACTAATGTTAATGAAGCTAGTGGAAGGAGTTGGAGAAGGTTGTTGCTGAATATGATGAGGTGGATGCAGGAGAGTTGGATCCAAACAAATTTGTGCACCCTGATCCAAGGTATCAAGGATTGAAAACTTCAACCAATAGGAATTCTGAATCAATTCTAGGGTTGGAGCACACTGAACAGAGGACAAGAAATTTGAAAGAGAGAATAGTCAATGTTGAGGATGCGTGTCACCTGACTCCTGGTGATATTGACAATGACAGTGATGAAGAGCCTTGGATGAGCATCATTGATGGTAGCTTTGCAGATGCTGAAGAATAATTGCTCTCTTAGTATAGAAGATCTATGATGGAGGTGGAGTTTGCAGATCCTACTCACAGAAGAATTACACATTGCTTGAGGGACCAATTAAAAGTTTAAAAGATGATAGTCGCTAGAGTTAGGCATGAATTGGCCTCAATCAAGGATTCCATTTCATCAATTAAGGATGTGTTGGAGAGAAGGTTGGATGAAAAATTGCCTCATGACACTCTCCATCATATTTAACAGAAGTTTTTGAAGGATGCAAAGGGCTTTAATGACTTGGAGAAGAGGGTCTCTACCATTAGTCTAAGATGGATGATATCATTATGCAGAAGTTTCTTGACATGATGCCACCACCTCCCTCTTGTGAGGATAACAAAAAGAGGGAGAACACTGATAAAAGGGACAAGGACAAGAATGTCAGTAGTGGTGGGAATGAAACTGGAGGAGTTGGAGCTAGTAGCAGATTGCCTGCAGAAGTTGATCCAGACCCTCATTTGAAGCTTTGGGAGTCTCAAGTGAAGACTCTGGTGCTGGAACCAGTCTATGCCATGATATTCACAGATGTTGAAGGAAAAAAAAGTACTTTAAAATCTGTAAGTATCTTGATAAAATCACAGATCAGGAGATTATCTATCTAATGAGGCAACTTGGGGACTCAGACATGGATGAGCAGATATTAAGAAGTTCATTTATGAGGCAACTAAAGGAGAATGCTGAGAAGAGAAAGAAGATGAAGAAGTGATTGAAGCCCTGGAAAGATTGGAGCAGCATGCAAAATTCATCATAATGATACTTCTAAATTTAAGTGCTATTTAATTTCTTGATTCTATATGAATGCAATTATTTTAGGGGTTTTGTTATCATCAAATAGATTTATGCTTGTTTTTGTCACAAAAATAAATAGGGGGGACATTGTTAGGAATCTATGTAGCTTTAATGATAACATTAAACCTTAGAATCATAGAATTTTATTTTATTGTAACTGGTCAATTGATATGAAAAATATAAATATCAATTGATCAGGAAACCATTTATTAGTTGACATGTTTATGTGAATCAACTGATAATATGGATGGTAGCATAGGTGTACTTAGTCTATTTCAATTAATATGACTTTAGATGATTGATAATTATCTCATCAATTGATATTAGAGTCGATTGATATTGGTCATTAATTAATGTGTAATTTAGACTGTAAAATTGTAATTATTTGAAGACATGAAAATTGTACAAATGAAGGTTGATCATTGATATGGAGGCATCAACATATGGAAGATCAATTGATACAAAGTCAAGTCAAAGATTGAAGACCATTAACTGATATGAAGAACCATCGATTGATATATCGATTGATAACATTTATCAGTCGATAAGTCAACAGTTATTATCAACCGATAGATATCAAGATCAATCGAAGAAGAATATCAGTTGATGGATACAAGGAAGAATCAATTGATATGCTTAACAACAAATTATCAATTGATAGGGACTGGACAATAATACAAAGTGTCAGGAACTCACAGACTAAAGCATACTTATGGAAGACATTCTAGATTGACTATGAAGACTCAGATTGAAGCTGTCCTTCCTGAGATGAAGATATTTCTCAAAATAGAAATAAGCAGATAAGAAGGATAATTTAGTAACATTCCTAGAATAGTTAGTTTTATTTCACTATTCTCCAGATTGTAAACATACTTGTGTTATATAAACAAGTGTGATAGCATTGTTAAAAATAGACAACAGAGTTAGATTTATTTTCTGAATCAACTGTTCAGCCTTAGAATAATTTATAAGAACAATTGATTTTATTTCTTACCTTGAAAATGCAGCTATGTTTTATTAACCTAGATTATTTGAGTAAAAATACACATTAATGGAAAAATCAATCCATCAGTAATTTTAAAGATCTTGTCTTTGTTCAAATATTTATTTCATCTTGTATTGCTCATACTTAAACCTTTTCAAACATTATTAAGAAAATACATGAAATTCTAAAATTACAATATTTGTATTTAACCCCCCTTCTACAAATATATTAACATTGTTCTAGGGAATAACAATTGGTATCAGAGCAAGACTTTCAATATACAGAAAGTTTAAGATCAAGAACAAGTCAATATGGGCCAAAAGGATTCAGGTGTAAAGATTCCAGTGTTAGAAAAAGATGAGGCGTATCTTCTTTCTGTTTATGACCTCTAATTCATTCTCGATCCATCCCAATCTGATAGCTTCCCTGGCTATCTTTTTCTTGATTAGGACCCATCTGGTAACCCCTTTGATCCTATTCACTCCAACGACTCCTTGCCCTCATCCTTCATGATAAAAGAGTATTCAGTGTTGGTTATATAAGCTGAACATCGTCCGTGGGAGGGGCCTTTTGGTTATCATCCATTAGTCATGATACGAATCTCCCTACTATATTGCGTTATCTACCTCTGCGATCAATTTCTCCCCAATAGTATCTGTTGCTTCTTCCGAACCTACCACTCATATACCCTCTATATTCACACATCTTTCCCCATCTACTCGGTCTTTACTGGGTCCTTGTCGCTGAGAATCGACAGACCAACGCCTCCTCTCTGGGGCTGTTCTGTTACGGGCTCCATCATATGTCAACATACGTGGCGCTACGTCACAGAATCTCTTATACGACACATGAGTCTTCTCTTTAGTGTTTCCCTTCTCTACGATAGGCTCTTTTGTTAGGATTGGTGTCCTAGAGACAATACTTTTAATGTTTTATTGAAAACAATTAAGGATTATGTTTTCTGTGATTATTTAAATAATATTTATTATGTCTTTATTTACTGCGTCATAAATTGAAAGAATAGTAAATGTCCTTGGAATATTAATACGTAATATATATCTTTAAGTATGTGACTTAAAAATGAGATTATATGAATAGTATTTTATTCCTAGAATTCCCTAGTCAAGTATTATTATTTAAGGACAGTAATAATGCAATAAGACTAGTATGTTT
>QRFB01000918.1:0-43614 GCA_008931105.1 Oenanthe javanica | reverse complement strand
CTCCTCCTGCTGAGAATGCAACTCGCGTTCAGCAAAATGCTTATCAGAAGCATATTGATGATGTGAATGATATTGCATGTCTCATGCTGGCAACCATGAGTGTTGAGCTTCAAAAACAACATGAGCATATGGATGCTTATGAGATGATTGAACACCTTCAAAGAATGTTTGAGGGACAAGCTCGTCAAGAAAGGTTCGACACGAGCAAAGCACTGTATGCTTGCAAACAGGGAGAGCGTGAACCTGTTCAACCACATGTTCTGAAGATGATAGGTTATATTGAGTATCTTGATACTTTGGGTTTCCCGATTGGTTTGGAAGCTCAGATTGACTTAATCTTGCAATCTTTGAACCGCAACTATACTCATTTTGTTATGAACTACAATATGAATGAGATAGACAAAACACCCACTGAATTGTTGGCCATGTTACGAACTACTGAAACCAACATGAAAAGGCTGAACCTGCTGCCATGTTGATGGTAGATAACAAAGATAAGGCTAATAGGAAAGGTAAATGGAAGGGAAAGAAGAATATTANTTACGAACTACTGAAACCAACATGAAAAGGCTGAACCTGCTGCCATGTTGATGGTAGATAACAAAGGTAAGGCTAATAGGAAAGGCAAATGGAAGGGAAAGAAGAAGATTGGATCTGCTTCTGGTCCCAAGCCAAAGGCTAATCCCAAACAGGCTTTAAAGCCTAAGGGTGTTGTTGCAAAGGGTGATTGTCACTACTATGGTAAACTAGGTCATTGGAAGAGAAACTGTCATGCTTATTTGGAGGATCTGAAGAAGAAGAAGGCTGGTCAAGCTTCTGATTCAGGTATTTATGTTATAGAGGTCAATTTGTCAACTTCTACATCATGGGTATTGGATACTGGATGTGGTTCTCACATTTGTATAAATGTACATGAACTACAAAGGAGTAGGACTTTGGCTAAAGGAGAGGTCGACCTACGAGTTGGCAATGGAGCAAAGGTTGCTGTTTTAGCTGTAGGGACTTATTATTTATCATTGCCCACTGGGCTTATTTTAGAACTTGAGAACTGTTTTTACGTGCCTGCAATTTGCAGAAACATTATTTCGGTTTCTTGTTTAGACAAGAAAGGTTTTGCATTTTTAATTCAGAACAATAGTTGTTCCTTTTCTTTGAATAATGTTACCTATGGGGTTGCACGTTTATTTAACGGTTTATATGTTCTTGATTTAGACACTCCTATCTATAATGTGAATAACAAACGTCTTAAAATAAATGACTCAAATCAAACATACCTCTGGCACTGTCGTTTAGGCCATATAAATGAGAAGCGCATTTCCAAGTTACATAAGGATGGATACTTGGATAAGTTTGACTTTGAATCATACGAAGCATGCGAACCTTGTCTCATTGGAAAAATGACTAAATCTCCTTTTACTGGACAAGGTGAAAGGGCCACTGAACGATTAGAACTTATACATAGTGATGTATGTGGTCCTATGCGTACTATGACAAGAGGTGGCTTTTACTACTTTATCACGTTTACTGATAATTTCAGTAGATATGTGTATCTTATGAAGAACAAATCCGATTCTTTTGAAAAGTTCAAAGAAACAAAGCTGAAGTAGAAAAGCAAACTGGCGGAAGTATTAAGACTCTACGATCTGATCGTGGAGGTGAATACTTAAGCCATGAATTTAAGAGTTTATTAAAAGAGTGTGGTATTGTATCACAACTCACTCCTCCCGGAACACCACAATGGAATGGAGTTTCTGAAAGGAGGAATCGTACTTTGTTGGACATGGTACGATCGATGATGAGTCATGCAGATCTTCCAATTAGTTTCTGGGGCTACGCCCTGGAGACGGCTGCTTATACACTTAACCGAGTTCCTACTAAAACGGTTCAGAAGACTCCATATGAGATATGGACTAAGAAACGTCATAGCATGTCATTTATGAAAATATGGGGATGTGAAGCGTTTGTGAAACGTTTAACTTCTGACAAGCTAGGACCTAAATCAGACAAATATAATTTTGTGGGATACCCAATTGAAACAAAGGGTTATTCATTCTATAATCCTTCCGAGAACAAAGTGTTTGTTGCTCGAACTACAGTTTTTCTTGAAAGAGAAATGCTTTCGAAGAAAAACAGTGGGAGGATAATAGATCTCGATGAAGTTCGAGGCCCACAAGATAACATTGAACCAATGGAGGAACTTGAGCAGGATGTACAAGACCACAACACTGCTCAAGAAACACAGGTTATTCGTAGGTCTAGTAGGATTCGCCATGAGCCTGAGAGATATTATGGATTTCTCTTAACTCAAGATGGTGATGTGATGCTTATCGACGAAGATGAGCCTCTCACCTACTAAGATGCTATGAACACTCCAGAATCCAAGAGATGGCTGGATGCCATGAAATCTGAGATGGAATCCATGTATACTAATCAAGTATGGACTTTGGTTGATCCACCTAAAGGGGTAAAACCTATAGGGTGCAAGTGGGTTTTCAAGAAGAAGACCGACATGGATGGTAATGTACAGACCTATAAGGCACGATTGGTGGCAAAAGGTTTCAAGCAAATTCATGGTATTGACTATGATGAGACTTTTTCACCAGTGGCTATGGTCAAGTCCATCAGGATTTTGCTTGCTATAGCTGCTTACTATGATTATGAAATCTGACAGATGGATGTCAAAACCGCTTTCTTAAATGGGAGCCTTGAAGAAGATATGGATGTGTATATGACACAGCCTGAAGGTTTTGTTGATCCAAAGAATGCTGTAAAGGTATGTAAGCTGCGTCGATCCATTTATGGATTGAAACAAGCCTCAAGGAGATGGAACATTCGTTTTGATGAAACTGTCAAAGAGTTTGGGTTTATTCAAAATGAAGATGAACCATGTGTTTACAAGAAGGTAAGTGGGAGCAATGTGGCATTCCTATAATTATATGTTGATGATATATTAATAATAGGGAATGACATTCCTTCTTTACAGGCTGTTAAGACTTGGTTGAGTAAGAATTTCTCAATGAAAGACTTAGGCGAAGCGACCTATATTTTAGGTATCAAGATCTATAGAGATAGATCAAGAAGAATGATCGGCCTAAGTCAGAGTAGATACTAGTCTAATCCAGGTGAAGGTCACTGGACAGCAGTCAAGAATATTCTTAAGTACTTGAAGAGGACTAAAGATTAATTCTTGGTATATGGAGGAGAAGATAAGCTGGTAGTAAAAGTTTACACCGATGCTAGTTTCTAGACAGACAAGGATGATTCGATTTCTCAGTCTGGATTTGTGTTTTGTCTAAATGGAGATGTTGTATGCTGGAATGGTTCACAGCTGAGACAGTTGTTGATTCTACAATAGAGCCTGAGTATATTGATGCTTGCGAAGCAGCCAAGGAGGCTGTTTGGGGATGTACTTAGGAGATATCACCTAATTAATAAGATTAATAATCGAGGGGATATACATATATGTAAAGTGCATACAAATGATAACATTGCAGATCCACTGACTAAGGCTTTGTCGCAGCAGAAGCACGAAGGTCATACTAGTTCCATGGGTATTAGATACATGAGAGATTGGCTCTAGTACAAGTGGGAGATTGTTAGTATTGGTGTCCTAGAGACAATACTTTTAATGTTTTATTGAAAACAATTAAGGATTATGTTTTATGTGATTATTTAATTAATATTTATTATGTCTTTATTTACTGCGTCATAAATTGAAAGAATAATAAATGTCCTTGGAATATTAATACGTAATATATATCTTTAAGTATGTGACTTAAAAATGAGATTATATGAATAGTATTTTATTCCTAAAATTCCCTAGTCAAGTATTATTATTTAAGGACAGTAATAATGCAATAAGACTAGTATGTTTGTTGACAGATGACCACATCTCATTGGTCATAGGTATGGTGATACTAAAGTCAAGAACATAAGTGTATGTATCAATACATGACACTGGAAAGACCCGCCGTGAGATTCTACATGTTAATAAGTGTCATAAGAAATCTCACAGTGATAATGATGTAATGATCCTCTGACTTGAAATCATTATATTTCTATACGAGAATTAATATACTTTGATTACACTCAAAGTTACCTTTAACCGGGTAATGATAAAGGTGGACATTGGGTATGCTATGAATCGTATGGGGAATATGAATGATAGATATAGGATTTAACCCTCCAATTCTAGGAGTGATATTATTGGCCTCTTGATTGAGTGAGACTATGAAATGCATGGCCATGCTCAAATATTGATTTGTTTAAATAGTCTACTCATTGATCAAGGAAACCGAGATTAAACGTTGAAGAGGATGACACTATACATGCCTCGAGTTTGATCTATAATATAAGGTTAAAGGGATTATATTACATGGAACATTATTCACGAAAGGTTTAATTGAATCACCAATTATTATTGTTACTTGGGTAGCAATGATGTATTACTAGATGCCGCTCATTGTTTATAATTTTATTATTAGATAATAAAATTATTGCCAACGTAATAATAACCTAAAGGGTCACACACAAAGAACGTCAAAACGGAGGTTTATTTAAATTACGAATTTAAATATATTATTGTTTATTCGAATTTAATTATTGAATTAATTAAGTGGGACTTGATTAATTATATTAGAATTCGGATTTAATAAGTATTATTATTATTCGAATTTAATTATTGAATTAATTAAGTGGGACTTGATTAATTATATTAGAATTCAGATTTAATAATAATAATAACCCAAAGTCATAATGGGTTTTGGAAACCACATGGATTAGGGTTAGGCCCAAAATCTCTCTCTCCCCTATATATACATAATGATGTATAGTATTAGGGTTTAATCATCAAATTTCGTTTTTAGAGAAAAACCCTAGCTGCTCAACATCAAGAGAGGCTAGAGAAAGAGAGAGAGAGAGAGAGAGGCAAACAATTCGGCTAGTACCGACTCCGGTGATCGTAGGACGATCGGGCGTTCGTGTGGACTTCTTTAGAGAGCAAATCTTTGCAACAAAGGACTGTTGTGATTCATCTTTCTGGACCTCCATTAAACAGCATACGAAAGCTTTGTTAAGGTACATACTTCTTCACCATAATCATCCAACGTTATACATGGATCCTGCCATTGGGTTTCGATTTTTTTTATTATTTTTACGTTAATTCCGCTGCATTTTCATGCCCGAAACCCTTCATCTTTACCTACACGGTGGTCTCGACTTCCTTGATGATTTCCGACAATCACGCTCTCCAAGTTCTTGAAACTCTTCTCCATGGAACTCATCTGCTCGTCAAAACCGATGATTTAGTTGAATACCTCTTCGTTACTCATCATGATTTTTGGTTGTTTTCGAGTAATGGTGTAGTCTTTCAATGCCACAGAATCAGAGACATTCAGCAACGGGTTCTCTTTCTCAATCTCCGACCGTCCATCATTATTGTTTGGTGTGAATTGCGACATCCTTCCTCCAGAGATGTCAAAACGCCCTCCTTCTAGTGCCAATTGTTAAAGGATGAATTTAGTGATAATAAATTTCGGAGGGTTGCTAGAATTACGGTGATGATTGAAAATGATTTTAGGGCCGAGATTGCTTAGGTTGAAGAGATAATAGCACACAAGGTTTTAAGAGTTCTTGAATGCCAATGACTGTTTGATAACCTTTACGATGTGCCTACATACCCTTTATATAGGGATCAAACCCAACATAGTTCTTGAGGAGTACGAAACCTAATAGGGTTAGATTTCATTCTCAAAAGTTAATTTGGTCTACCGCCTAAAATACACCAGGGCTTGGGTTGTCGAAACCAAGCTACGTACAAGGAATGTGGCGGTTAGGTGATCGGCCCGACATCGTCACAAACCGGCCTAGGCCTGATCCATCACCCCTCATATCGTAACCTTAATGGGCAATATCTCCATAAATGTTATCCAAGATGAGAGAACTAGATCCCCCTAATTGGGCCTAAACCCAATTAACCCAGATGAAACCTAGCCTTCATAAAATGTATAAATAATAATAAGTCCTTCAAAGAATAATATATTTTAGACCCATATTGGGCGAGGTTGATGTTGAATAGGAGAAACCCAATTTGCAAATCTTCCTTCAGCACAAATATCCACTTCTTTATATCGGGTGAGGTCCTCAGACCATTCATAAAACAACTGGATAGCTGACAAGGCTTATCATCTGCCCTTCAATCGACTTATTGTGAAAATTCTTAGAACACATACTTATTTATAAAGTTATAAACCTACTTATTCAATAAAAATTAGGCCACAGAAATATCAAAGTATACAAATGAAACAACCGACTTCAATTTATTTATGAAACGAATTTTAAAATTATATTCAAATTCAACTCATTTATGAATAAAATTGAACTTAAATTATTTTTATTTGAAAATTAAACACTAAACCATTGATGGTATAAAGTCTACGTGATAATATATTATACATAATATGTAAAATATAGGTCACTCCAAGTGCTAGTCTTGTTAGGTATAATTTTAGATCACATAATAATAGGGCGGTACATTTGTTAAATGATCTGCCATCTTCTAAATGCATCTAGTCATCTCCCGCTCAAAGTATATGTTTTACTCCATTTTATTTTATTTAGTTTTTAATTGTTTATTTATTTTAACAAATGAAATAATAGTTTAAATTACTTTTTAAATATTTAAAATATATAAGGCATTTTTTAAATTTATATTATATATAAAATATATATTATAATATTAAAAAATATATGTATATATAATGTATAATTTATATTATATATATAATATAATATAATATATATTTTTTATTTTAGTATATTATATGTTTATAAAAATACAAATACAATATAATATTTTCTTAGTTATATGATTTATAATATATAAAAGTAATGTATATTAATATATTTTTTTTTTTTATTTTAAAATATGTACATACGTTTAAAAAATATTATAGTATTATCATTAAATAACATTATAATAATTATATTTTTTATTTTTACCTGTATTTAATAAAAAAATTATTAATATTTTTTTAATTTGTAATATTTTCTTTTATGTATATATAATTAATTACTTTTAAAATAAAATTGTTTTAATATAATTATTGAAATTTGAAAATAATAATAACTATTTTTTAAATATAACTTTTGATTATAGCTAATACCATTGAAATGATTTCATTAGAGGTTCAACAAATTTTTTCGTAATATATATTTTATATCATTTTAACTCCTCTCGTTAGAGATGCTCTTACTCGAAAAAATATATTGTACGAAGTATTTATCAAGATTAAATGCAGTATCTTTATTCATCTACCAGACATAAATTAATTTACAAAATCTGCAGTATCATGTACTCGAATATTACTCATTATGGGATGTACAAGGTCCACCGACATCTAGCAATGACTGTCTCTATTAGACAATCTCAGGACTTCAAGAACTATACTCTTGAGAAACTTTATGGTATTCTTAAGACATATGAGTTGGAAATCCAACAGGATGAGGAGATTGAGAAGAATCAAAGAAAAGAAAAGACTATGGCTTTGATGGTCAAGGGAAATGAATATAAGAAGGGTACTAGTGAAAGTGGCTGTGTAGATGGATCTATCATGATGGCTGGTGATGCTGGTAAAGAATCATTTAAAGGAAGGGGAAAAGGCAAATGTGAAGAAACTGAAGCATGCTCTCAGGATGATTTAGATGAAATTGATGAGCACCTTGAATTTCTGTCAAGGAAATTCCCAAAGATAAAATTCAAGAGGAATCCAAATGTTCAAAGGCCTGGATCCTAGTTTAGAAATGACAATCAAAACAAGAATTTGGTTGATAGGTAAAAGTTCAAATGTTTTAACTGTGGATTGGCTGGTCATTTCTCCAATGAGTGCAGAAAGCCAAAACAGGAGAAGAAAGCAAAGTCATATGATGGAATTGACTATAAAAAGAAGTATTTTGACCTTCTCAAACAAAGAGAAAAAGCTTTTATAACTGAGAAGAAAGACTGGGCTGCTGAGGATAGTGTGTTGGGTCCCGGAAGTATCGTAGAATGGGGGTAAAATGCGATATTCAAAATAATTTAAAATTCTTTTCAGAATTTGTGGAATTAAATTATTGCTACTTGTTAGGAATCTACATATAATTTGATGATAACATTAATCTTATAATCATAGAAATTTTATTTGATGTAACTGATCAATTGATATGAAAGTTATTAATATCAATTGATCAGGAAATTATTTATCAGTTGAAGTGTTTATATGAATCAACTGATAATTTAGACTGTAGCATAGATGTACTTAATCTATTTCAGTCAATATGGTGTAAATTAATTGATATTATTCTCATCAATTGATGTTGGAGTCGATTGATATAGATCATCAATTGATGTGTAAATTAAACTTTCAAATTATAATTATTTGAAGACAGAAAATTACACAAGTGAAGGATAATCGATTGATATTGAAGCATCGATGGATAGGAGATCAATCGAAGAAGCCAAGTCAAGTATTGAAGACAATCAACTGATGTGAAGAACCATCGATTGATATATCGTTTGATAACATCTATCAATCGATAAGTCATTATTTATCAATCGATGGATATAAAGATCAATCGAAGAAGAACATCAGTTGATGGATTAAAGGATTGATCAATTGATATGCTTAACATCAAATTATCAATTGATTGAGACAACACAGAAGGAAAATCTATTTAAGATCCAGAGGACAAAAGCACACCTATGGAAGACAGTCTATGATGACAGTGAAGACTCAATCTATAGCTGTCTTTCAAACCTGTTTTCTAAAATTGGAAAAAGGTAAAAGGAAGGTAGATAGAAACAATCCAAAAATAGGAATTATAAAAACATACTTGTAGTTTATAAACAAGTGTGGTAGCATAGTTAGAAGAAGAACAAGTTAGACTATTTCTCTTAAAATCAACTGTTCAGCCTTAGAGCACTTTATAATAACAGTTGGTTTATCTTCTAACTTTGTAAAAATGAAGCTAGGTTTCTTTTAACCTAGGAATATTGAGCAAAAATATACACTGATGGAAAAACCAATACATCAGTAATTTTAAATCTCTTTGTTATATTTAACTTTCAGTCTTTATGTTGTTCAAACACATTCTCTCTAATTCTCAAACATCAGTAGTAAATATTAAAATCAGAAAAAGTTTTAATATTTGTATTCAACACACCCTTCTACAAATATTGACATAGTTCTGGAAAATAACAATCGGTATCAGAACGAAGGCTTTCAACATACATAAAGTTTAAAGATCAAGAACAGTCAATATGGGCCAAAAAGATTCAGGTGTGAAAATTCCAGTGCTAGAAAAAGATGAAAATTTTGCATGGAAGGTGAAAATGCATCTGCATCTACTCTCTCTTGAGCCTTCCTATGTTTTATGCATAGAGAAAGGTCCTCATGTTCCCATGAAGCTAGTCACAGGTGTAAACCATGATCATGTGAGGGGGAGCAGGACAATAGTTCCATCACTTTCCAAATAGACAACACTTCTTACACCATTGACTCCTTCCACATTAACACTGCCCTAGGAGTTACTCTTGAAGAAGGTGCTGTATTAAAAGAGCATGTAAGTGACACACAAATTGCCAAGTTTTTCATGAAGATTGGCTACACTGGGCACAACTTAAGCCCATGGTCTGAAGACTGGTATCCATCTGGTGGAATGGATAGAAAGTTCCTAGGAAAATAATGAAACATGATAATGGATGCTGTGATTAGAGCCATGTCAAGAAAAACTAGCGGTTGGAATGAGGTCCCAACCTATATAAGGAAGATTGTGCATTCCATTGTGCACAACTATAAGATAGACATTGGCATGCTATTGATGCCTTTGTTCAAGTTGGTACTGGGCAAGAAGGAGGGGAGAAAACCGGTAATCTACTACCCTAGGTTCTTTATGTTTATTATTAACTCTGTAGTAGGCATAATCAATCTAGAAAATATTCAATGTCAAGAATCTCCTTCCTTAAAAAGAAACACACATTATGTCTTATCTGGTAAACCTCCTAATCTAGGATTGAGATTATTTATAACTGAATACATGGACACCACAATAAAAACTCTTAATTTAAATATTATTGGTGAATTTAGTGTGTTTTCTTTGAGTGAAGAGAATGGTGTTGACCTCACCATTCCTAGCCCACACTCCAAACCCTTTAAAGATGTTAGACCATATAGAGTCTCCAAATCAATTAGCCAAGAGCCTGACTCCTCCCAATAGGATCAGGTTTCAAAAAGAAAGATGACCACTATCCCTAGGATAGAATCCATTCCACAGATAGGTGGTGAAACTGCACAAGATGCAGCAAATAAGGGTGGTAGTCAGATCACAGAACCCACAGAGGGACCTGGTGAGCCTAGGAGAAAGAAGGCAAGGGTATCAACCTCTGTAAGCTAGAGTGTGTCCTCTCAAAAGGGCACATATCTTAAAAGGGATCAAAACACATCTCTAGATGTTTCCTCTCAATAGGAGGAATCTATTGAAATTGGCCAGTCTCCCATGGCATCCTGTAGAGAATCTGCACATCAATATGTTGATTCACTATTCCAAGAGTTGGATGAGACTGATCATAGCAATCTATAAGAACCTTCTACTCAAAAGATAGAAGAGATTGCTTTCACAACCTCAGTTGTTGTTAATGACACAGTTACTATCAATCAACATGACAGTAACTTCTCAACAAAAGATACTCTCAATAATCAAGATCCTGACAGCAACTCTCCAATGACTACTACTTCTCTAACTGATGATGATTCTACTCTCATCTCCATTTTACTCAAGGTAACATCTAAACCTACTATGCAGGGTGTACTTGCTCAGTCCCCTGCACATAGGATGAGTGAAGGTGTGAAAAGAAAAAGAGAAATAAAAGAAAAGAGAAGTGAGCATAAAAATGAGGGGCTGGAAAAATCCCAGGGAAAAGAAGAGGGCCATGAGCAAGGCCAAAAGAAAAAAACAAAATGTGAGAGCCAAAATTTCTAAGGCTATAGGCCTTGAGAGTAAGATGGTGATGAGTGATGAGATCACTCAGAAAAAACAAGAGGGTCTGAGAACCAAAACAGCCTCCAACTCTTCCAAACAAGTTGCTGAAAGGTTGAAATCCCTTTCTCATAAAGTTTTAAAACTCTCCAAAAATCTGGACACTGTTGGCAGAAATCAGGTAAAATTGGTAAATAAGATGGCCAGTCTAGAGAAGACCATGAATGATGGATTCAAGGCTATTTTTGACAAACTTAAGGAGTTCAATTCCAAGTTTTTAAACCCTGCAGTTGTTACCTCAACTAAAGGGGAGAAAAGTAAAGAAAGTAAAGATGCTAAAGTGTTTATTGATGGGAGTAATAAGTCTAATAATGTTGAGATTGGAAGTAATAAGGAGATTACTCAGGCTGCATCTCGGGGGAGAGCCAACTAGCATTACTGTCTAGTGTGGCTGCTGAGATTGCTACAAAGCTTGGTGGTGATAAGGTGGAGAAAATGAAGGATGTGGAAAGGCCTAAGGAGAAAGGCATAGTGATAAAGGAAGGAGTGAAAAAAGGCCCTTGTAGTGCATGTAGCTGGTAAAGGAAAAGAAAAACTCTTTCAAATAAGTGTTGATGACACTATTTTGGTGGAAAGAGAGGATTTAACTGAAGTAGAAGCCACGGTGCTTGTGATTGATGAGAATGAGAATAACAATGCATTTCAGGATGCCAGTTTCTATGAGAGATTCAAAGATATAAAGATGTCATCCAAAAGAGACCCCAAGAAGTTCTATGATCAATTAAAACAATCTATAGTGGGAGCTGCTGTGATGATATCTACTAGAAACAAGTGGGTGACTGCAGTGAGAATGCAAGGTGGATTGAGTTGGTACATCAGTCTAGGATTCCTTAGCAGGCAAGAAATTCAAGTTATTGAATCCATAAGACTCAAAATCAAGGATGAGAAATGCTTTCTGAATTAAAATCTCAAAAGAACTCTGTTGAAATTAATAAGGGAGAAGCTACCAGAAATCACCCACAACCCTCTAAGTATCAGATATAATTTCTCAAATGATGGCAAGAACAGATTCATGAATCTTGAAAGAATCAATGAGTATAAGCTAAAATTGGTGAGAGAAGCATATGAGTACTTCTGCAAATTAGATCAAAATGAGGAGGCGATGAAGGTAGTGAGAATTCTGAAGAAGGAGATAGAAAGAATTGAAAGATTAAGGGCTGAAAGGAAGGGAAGAAACAAGGATGGAAATGGTGATGACAATAATGATGGAAAGCCTGATGGAGGTGCGGGTAGTTCTAGACAACACAATAATAATGGTGAAGGATCTTCTAGAACTGGAAATAAGGTGGATGAAGATGAGGAGAAGAATGAAAAGGAGTATAAGGATGGAATTGAAGGGAAGGTATTGAAGCAAGTAGTTCATGGTTTTGAAAATGATAAAAATGATACTGTCAGGAGTGATAAGAGTGAACCTATTATCACAAAACCTAAACCTACTGTCATGGAACCAGAACATACCGTCACACCAATATTGACAGTAACTTCAAAGTCATTGTCAAAAGAAGTGAGTGAAAAGTTACTGTCAAAGAAAATTTCTATATCCAAGAAATACAGAAAGGCAAAAGCTGAGAGACCAAGGCCACATTCAAGCAGGAAGCCTAGCAGAAAGAATTGGAAGCTGGTAACAGAAGTGATGCATGAAGAATTTCTTAATGTCAGGAGACCTACAATCAACAAATTGGCAGAGTCAAAGGCATAATTAATCAACAAATTTGTGGTTGAGTGGACTGAGCTCAATTCTTTTAGCAGGATAAATATCTTCTATGCTACTGGTGAAGTTGAAGCTATGGGACATGAACTGAAGGAAGCAACCTATTTTATGGTGAGGAGGATGCTTCAAATCATCAAGGGTCTAGATATTAGGACTAAAGTTTTTAGGGGAATTATGATTAGAAATTTTTGGAGCTAATGGAATCCTTCAAAACTTATCCCTTAGACTTTAATGATGCTAAAGAACCTGAGACTGTAGTGTACTCAGATGGGGTGATATTTGCAAATGAAGATGGATTCAAGGAATTCTGGAGCATAGATTCCTTGCAGGACAAAAATATTGAACTCTTAATGAAGCTGGTGGAGCAACTTCAAGAATTTCCATATCCTGAAGAGCAAGAATTCATTCCCAAACTCCAGAGAATCTTCTCAACAAAGCAACAACATGAGTATGAGAAGAAGGTGGAGTATGAGAAGACCCAACAATATCTTCTAAGAAATCCTGAAAGAGTAATCTTTTATAACTCTGGTGGATCTGCTAAGGAGATCACTTTAAAGAGTTGAAGACATTGGCTGAAAAGGATCCTGAAATAGTCAAACTTATCAAGAGACAACTCCTCAATATCAAAAATTTTGAGGTGTTTGATCTCAAAAGGAAAGCATTAGAGATCTGTGGCTTGAAAGTAAAGAAGAGGTTGGAGGAAAGAGATAAGAAGAACAAATTTGTAGCTGATGTTGAGGCAACCAAGAAGGAGATAGAAAGAATCAACAGATAAATTAAAGAAGCTAAAATTGATCTAAAATGTGTCAAGCTAAATGATCAATTCTCCAGAAAAGCTGATTATGTGTCTCATGTCTTTATTAATCCACTTAGAATCATCACTGACAACATTGAAGTCAAGGTTGAAGATTTTGGAGTTCTCAAGACTGCAAGCCTAAGAAGAATTTTCAGATTAACTACAGGCTCTCTTCTAGAAATTGAAAGGAATTTGAGTGCAGAAGCTAGCAGGATAATTGATGCTAGCTAGATCCAATGAAGATGATGATGTGGAAAACCTCAGTGTAAATCAAATATACACATCTTCAAAAGCCAGATTTCTTTCTGATGAATTTGGAGTTAAATTTCTATGCATCTCCAAAGGACCAGTGGAAGCCTATTACACTTATCAAGACTTGAAGAACTTATCTCATAAATTGGTAAAACTAGTACTTGACTGTGTAATTGATCATGCCAAGACCACAGAAGAGAAGAGGGCCTTGAGATATTTGGAGTTGCTATATGAAAGGAAGAATCCACAGAAGAAATCAGATCAATGAAGCTCAAACTGAAATTGAAGATTTGCTCAGTCTAGAGGGGCTTAGTTTGAGATAAATTTGTACTTGTAATTTTTTCCTGAATATTTTTTTGTACAAACACTTCAATTATGTTAGTTGAGTTAGCAACTGCAATTTACTTTGAATTTGTCTTTATTTTACATAAAAACATATCGTGGGAGATTGTTAGGGATTGTGGTGTTAACATTTTAATCGACTATAAGTTACTTAGATTAATTAGAGATTAAATAAGTATAATATATTGTCATATGTATATTGACAGTATGTTCTGTTGGTACTTGTAACAGTATGTTTATCAAAGTTCAAGTAGGTGACAGTAAGTCTTAATAGTTACTGTCTTGTACAAATACAATAACATGATCCATGAAGTAGAAGTTCACAAAGTGTTCAGGCACAGCATGGGTTAAGACTTTGACAGTAACATTCTACAACTGTAGCATACGACATCATATTCAAGTTACAGCACATTTGAAACAGACGACATCAACTATTTCATTGACAGTAAACTTGGGGGAGAATGAAGATTTGAATACATCAAGTATTATTGACAGCAACTATTCAATTGACAGTAAACTTGGAGGAGAATAAAGATTTGAAGACAACAAGTATTACTGACATCAAATATCTCATTGACAGTAAACTTGGCGGAGAATGAATATTTGAAGACAACAAGTTTTACTGACAGCAACTTTGGCGGGGATAGTTGACAACAACATTAGCGGGGATAGTTGACAGCAGCTTTGGAAGACAACATGTTTTAAAAGACTATCAAGCTTGACAACAAAGTATGCGGAGCCGAATATACTATCACCAAAGAGAAGCTAAAGGTTGACAGTAACTTTTTGGTGAAGCTGATAGTCTGTTTCAAATAGCAGACTAGAGAGTGAAAATACAAGGAATGATGTTGATATTACTACCTAGTCTGTCAAGTCTACTACTACAACTTGGGAGAATTCAAGCAAAAGATAAGGCATCCTTAAGGAGTCAAAGATTTCTGCATATCTCATAGCTACTTTATCTACAAATGGAATGAAGACAAATTTGAATAGAAAAAACAAAGTTTCTATTTCAAGTTTTGTTCTAAGAACAAGGGAAAGTCTACTTGTAAGTGGGATATGTGTTTCAGTATAAATACACATATCTCACAAACACTTTCCCTTATGCAACTGAGTTAAAATTTCTCTCAAGCAAGAAACATTAGCAAATCCTTTGCTCTTGTTTCTTCGAAGCTGGAATTATTTTTCAGTCAGTTGTAGAAAACAAAAATTAATAAAATTAATTTTTGAAGTTAAACATGTGTCTTTGCTTGATTATCGTTGTTTGCATTTCTTACTTGATATTATTACTTCTTGTTTGTTGTTAGCAAGATTAGTGATAAATTATCAAGTTACATTCAAACCCTCCCCCTTTCTGCAACACTCATACTGTTTAACACCCCATCTAGATACAAAAAGTCATCACATATGACACTAAAATCGTTAAAAAATCCAGATCTGAAAAATGTGAAAACAGATACAGATGATATGAATCAAATTTGAATGAAACGAAAACAGATATGAAAATTTAGAAGGTTAAAATTTTTAGATTTGCAAAGAGAATTTATGTTATTTGACAAATATTATATTTTACTATATTTTTATAGAAAAGTAATAGTTAATTTTATAATTTATTATTAAAATTTTAACTATTTTATAGACTTCAAATAGTACAATTTATATGTTTTACATTTTGCGTAAAAGTTTATATATTAAATTATTTTATAAAATTTAAAATTAATTTATTAACTTCTTTTTTTAATTATATTACAATATACATAAATTTGTAATATTAAATTGGGCTTTTTAAAAAAAAAATGAATTTTTTATCCTTTTTTACAAGATACATGTTTTGATTTTATGTTTTACAAAAATATAATTTTTATTCGTTTTATAAAAATAAGATTTTCCGATCAATACAATCAGATAAAACTAAAATCGACATCAAATGCAACCATGAGTAACTTCAAAATTTTTCAAAAAAATTGTTGCATTTAGTTGCATTTGGCTACAATCATATAAAATAATTGTATTTGATTACTTTTAATTGTCAACCGTAATTTTATAAAAAAATTAAAAGATAATAAAATCATCAAAAAAATAGTATTTTTATATTGACCTTATAAAATTTATGAAAAATCAAAAAGAGAACATTTTTCAACCATAACATCTTGGCATCTTGTTATCATATTTTCTCATTTTACTTTTGTAACAAAGAAACACAGAGAAATGGCCCAGAATGTCACCATTTAGTAACATAATGCCCATAATATCACTAATGGGATATATGGCCCAAAATATCACTCCAACACGCTATATAATGTAGAGTTTTGTGTTTTTGCTTCAGACGCTACTTTGTCTCGCGTCTTTATTTAAAATTATAACATAACCCACACCAAACATAACACACAACCTACACACACCTCTCGGCTACACAACTCTATGCTCTTCTACACAAGCTCTAGAGATTGATCATTGTGGTCTTGATTACGCTTCACAATTCTAGCAACCATGGATATAGAGGTAATATTCTAGGGTTTAGTCATATTTTGAGTTCATTTTTTGAATTCATATATTCTTCCAAATTGTTGTTTTCAATTCGATTGTTTAATGGGGTTCAAGCTCAAATTATGTGATGCATATAGATTTATAGATATATGTATTGTTGTGTTGTGATTTTATTTGGGATGTTGTGTTTTTATTGAGAAATGGCCCACGTATGTATGTATTCTGAATCATTAAAGAACAGGAGTCGAAACACAAATTTGAATAAGGAATTTTTAGTCCTTGCTAAGATAGTCTCTTTAAACGAGAATGATGTCTCGATTTATTATTGAAATTAACACAATGTAGGATATAATTGAAATGACTGTCAGTTGTATCATGTATGTCCACAGAAGAATATATATCAAGTTTGCCTGTTAGTTAAAAATCTAATGAAAACATTTTTTTTTGTAGAGTGGGCTGAGAGTGGCTCTGGCCACAATATCAAGCATAGTTTACATAATATCTTCATCTCTTTCAGCACTTCTCCAACTTTGTTTGATTTCATAGATCATAGGCACATGAGTTCATGACAGAATCTAAACAAAAAAAGGTTGATTGTTCATCTTCCACTTTATAGTTTAGAGTCACTGAACGTTTCGCACAATTTTGCAGTGGACTAGATCCTAGTTTCAGAAAAAAAATCATTAAGAAATTTTTTATAGTTATACTATTAGTTTAATACATATATGATTAATTGCATTTTGCAAATGTGTACACTTTTACCCAACTATTATTAATAATAAGACTACCCAATTTAACAAAGTCTAGATCATATCAATGCTAGCTGCCATAAATGAATAATCCTGCTAAAGTTTAAGTACTGAGTCTCCATAACAATAATACTAATAAAGTCTGAAATTATCTAAAATAAGCCCCCAAACATCTTATTAAATCTCCTAAGCAGAAAAGAGCTATAAACTGGGTACGCTCATCACTCTCCCCGCTTTACCCCTCGTTACCTGCGGAAGGAAATAATACGAGTGAGCCAAATGCCCAGTACGAATATATTTTAATATAATGCAGAAGTTTTAGAAAATATAATGGATTGTGTCTTACCAACACAAGAAGATAATAAAACGATACAAATGGAAACAATAAACAACATAAGGATCACGGGATATCTCAAATCATATACGATGTTTAATAAAATAGTACCACAATAAATAACTCGGATCCAAAACAATAACAATAAGGCTGAAAGGTAAATAAGGTGGGAACAATAAAGGTCTCTTACACAAAACTGTACTCGTGAAACTCCACTCACCAAGTACAGGACAATGATTTTCTTTCTCGGATATCCATAAGAAGAAATAATAGAATGTATAAAACATCTAACAATACAATATCGATCATGATCTATTCACATCTCATACTCCAGAAACGCGCCCGTATACTTATAACACTGATACGAATTAGTGCCTAGTTCACCTTTATTCTGAACTCCATGTGAACATTGTCCGTGATTAACCCACACGGATCGGTCTAAGAGCCCAATACACAGGTTACAAAAGTTGTCGACTCTTTAATCAAATCAAAATAATATCGCAATAAAAATGTGAAACAAAACAATATAAAGAATCAAGACAACAATAATTCCAAAAATAGGAAATTCAAATGAAACTAAGAATGTGTAAAAGTAATACACATAGAGTACAAAAGGGTCACAATTATATAAATTTCATCATCAATAAATATAAAGAGTATTTAATATTTAAATGGAGTAATTATAATTTAAAATTGATAAAAGGAGTAAGAATTCGTACCTTAAATAGCTTGAAAATTAACCCAAAATATCACAAGGATTCGCTAAAATACAACCGCTACTCTTTATACGAATCTAAACACCAATATTTACATATTAGCATATATAAATACACTTATGTATTTTAATAATTCTTAAATCAAATACTAAATCAATTATGAATTTAAATTACTATAAAAAAATAATATACCTAATAAAATAATCATATGCCGAGCATTATTGAACAAACCCAGTTTTTATCTGCTAGAAATATAATGGTTTAAACAATCCTTTAGGCCACTAAACTAAGACGGCTACTATAATATTATTATTAAAATAATAATTGTAACAATCAACAACAATTATCATTTATCGAACATACGTAGTTAGTAAAATTAATAGAGCAAATATGCGAGTGATTTAAAGCCAAATATAATAGACTAATTTATAAAAATGTAAATATGTGTACATATTTTATAAATTAAAAAAATAAGCACAATAATAAAATCAAATAAAATAAATGCTACAACTAGCAAATAATACCGAATATAAGTTGGACTAGGACAAATATATGCTATAATGATGCTTTATAAATCTATGACGAAAACAATTTATTTTACTATTATTAATTAATCAAATAAAATATTATACTTATTAATCATAAACCACTTAACCATAAGGATTCTATATTGAGTCACTGATATAGTTAGATTTTGGTGCAACTCTATAAGCTTGCAAAATAATAAAAATGCATACCACGACATTATGGAGTACTGCCACGATGCATGCAAAAAAATCTAGTAATATAAATTATGAAATAACCATGGCAGGTGACACCAAGAACCTACAGTGCTGAAGTTAAAACATAAAATATATGCATAAAACCCATATTTTATTTGTATATAAAAATATACCTTATTGAATACTTATAAAATAAATCAATTTTTTTTCTACGAAAACAGTAACCCATGGTAATATCGTATATATTAATAATAATAGAAAATAATAATTTACTAATTAATAATAATAATTTATTTAGTATGAGATCAAAATAGAAAATTGAATACATTAACGAGAGACATATATCTAACTGTATTATGACATTGTTAATCATTTAATATATGCATATAAGTAAGTTGTATAACAAAAATAATGAATTTGAAATAATATATCAATAATTCTAACTAAATACATTGCATGCGAATATATATATATATATATATATATATATATATATATATATATATATATATATTAAAAGAATCACATAAAATGCTTCTTCATAAAAAAGAGATAACTTACATAAAATATGTGAACAGTGATAAAAGAACACAATTAAGTCACTCTTCCACCAAACCAATTAAAGCTTATAGCATGCATGGAAAATAAGTGGATCCCAAGCCACATAGAGATCAAATTTTAAATATCTGAATCTCAATATTACTAATAAATAATAATGAATAGTCAAAACCATAAAACAATTAAAAGTTCTCTTAAAACATACATATGATCGCCCACCCTTTCTTCACAACTCTGCTATTTTAATATATAACTACGGTAGGCTATATATACTAGTATAGGAATAATATGATAGAGTTTTATATTATTACTATATCCTATACATTTGCTCTAAGAGATAAACATAAAAATGTCTCCTATAACATATCATTAGTCAAATAGGCTAAACCGAACCTTATCTACTTAGTACACCGCCAGGATAGTTGTAACAAATTTTAAGACGAAATAATAATGCGTGCAATTTAAAATTATTTCAAATGAATAATAACTTATAATTTTTGCTTTATTCAAAAAATAAAATAAGAAAATAATAATTATTTAAATAAATAATAAGTAACTAGGGATATTAAATCCTTCCCTCTTTATATAAATTTCGTACTCAAAATTCAAATGGTATACCTGATTCAAACAGATATGGATATTTTGTACGAACTGAATCCTCAATCTCCCAAGTAGCTTCTCGAATATCGTGATTTTTCCAAAGAACTTTCACAAAAGGAATAGTCTTTTTGCGCATAATTCTTTCCTCTCTTGCCAATATGGCTTCTGCTTCCTCTTCACAAGTCAAATCATCACGAAACGCGTCTAAAGGATACTCAACAACATGATTTGGATGGTAGACATACTTCCTCAAAACTGATGCATGAAATACATTATGTACTCGTGATAGATGTGGTGGTAATGCAACTCTATATGCCACTACTCCAACTTTCTCAAGAATCTCAAATGGACCAATATATCTCGGACTCAATTTGCCTTTCTGACCAAAGCGTTGAATTCCTTTCTAAGAAGATACTTTAAGAAAGACTTTATCTCCAACCTTGAACTCATACTCTCGTATGCCCTTGTCTGCATAACTCTTCTGTCTAGTTCGGGCTAGTCTAAGCATCTCTCGAGCCACTGCAACCTTATCAGTAGTAACTTGAACCAAATCGGGACCTTCCAAATATTTCTCACCCACTTCGTTCCAACAAGTAGGTGTCCTATACTTGCGCCCATACAATGGCTCAAAAGGAGCCATACCAATACTTTCCTGCCAACTGTTATTGTAAGCAAATTCAACCAGTGGTAGATACTCGTCCCAACTCTCTGACCAATCTAATGCACATGCTCGTAACATATCCTCCAAAGTCTGAATTGTCCGCTCTGACTGTCCATCTGCTTGTGGATGAAAAGTTGTACTATAATTCAATTTTGTACCCCACGCTTGTTGAAATCCTTGCCAAAATTTTGAAGTGAATCTCGGATCTCTATCAGACAGAATCGAAACTGGAATACCATGAAGTCTAACAATCTCATCCCTGTATGCTATTGCTAAGCTCTCCAAAGACATGTTCCCATGAATCGCCAGAAAGTGAGCTGACTTAGTATGTCTATCCATAATTATCCATATCGCATCATTCTTCTTCAAAGTTTTAGGCAGTCTAATCACAAAGTCCATGAATATGTTCTCNTAAGTCTATCCACAATCACCCATATCGCATCATTCTTCTTCAAAGTTTTAGGCAGTCCAATCACAAAGTCCATGCATATGTTCTCCCACTTCCAAGTAGGCATTTCCAAAGGCTGTAACAATCCACATGGTCGTTGATGCTCAATTTTCACCTGTTGACAAGTCAAACACTTTGAAACAAACTCAGCTATGTCACGTTTCATACCACTCCACCAAAAATGTTCTTTCACATCATGATACATCTTCGTTCCACCGGGATGAATAGAGAACGATGATCGGTGAGCTTCTTCCATTACCTCCTCTCTATGTTTCTTATTATTAGGCACACACAATCGGTTACCCATCCACAAATACCATGATCATCAATATGAAATTCTGGTAGCTTTCCTCCTTCGATATTCTGTACTAAGGACCACACTTCTCCATCATCATTTTGAGCCTCTTTAATCCTAGAGATAAGACTAGGCTCCACATGCATACTTGCTATCATACCAACTGTATCTTGATAGTAGAATTCCAAGCCAAACTTTTCAATCTCATGCTGAAGAGGTCGTTGTTGTGTCATCAATGCTGCTATATTCCCAAAATTCTTCCTACTCAAGGCGTCTGCAACTTTATTAGCTTTTCCCGGATGGTACTGAATACTCACATCGTAATACTTCAATAGTTCAATCCATCGTCTCTGCTTCATATTAAGCTCCTTCTATGTAAAGATATACTTCAAACTTTTGTGGTCGGTGAATATCTCACATTTATCGCCATACAAGTAATGTCACCAAATCTTCAGTGTAAAAATCACAGCTGCAAGCTCTAAATCATGAGTCGGATAATTTACCTCATAAGTTTTTAACTGCCTCAAAGCATAAGCAATCACCTTTCCATGCTGCATTAGTACGCAACCAAGTCCCTTCTTTGAAACATCACTGTAAATCACATAACCACCCATACCAGACGGTAGTATCAAAACTGGAGATGTCACAAGTCTGTTATTCAACTCTTGAAAACTAGCCTCACATTCATCGGTCCAAATGAACTTATTATTTTTTCAAGTCAACTGAGTCAAAGGCATAGAAATAGTTGAGAAACCCTCCACAAAGCAACGATAATAGCCAACAAGTCTTAAAAAATTTCTCACATCTATCACAGTGCTAGGCCTTGGCCAATTGGTAATAGCCTCAACCTTAGCTGGATCAACTTTGATTCCATCTGCTGATACAATATGTCCCAAAAAGGCAACTTGATCAAGCCAAAATTCACACTTCTTATACTTTGCATATAATTGGTTAGCACGCAATATCTCCAATACAACTCGAAGATGGTCCTCATGCTCCTCCTTTGTCTTCGAATACACCAGGATATCATCAATAAACACGATCACAAATTTATCAAGAAAATCTTTGAATACCTTGTTCATCACGTCCATGAACACTGCTGGTGCGTTTGTCAATCCGAAAGACATAACCAGAAACTCGTAATGCACATAACGAGTCCTAAAAGCTGTCTTAGGAATAATACATGCCTTCACCCTCAACTGATGGTACCCTGAACACAGATCAATCTTTGAAAAATATTTCACCCCTTATAGCTGATCAAATAATTCATCGATCCTCGGTAATGGATACCTATTCTTCACAGTAATTCAGTTCAACTCTCGATAGTCAATACATAGCCTCATTGAACCATCTTTCTTCTTCACGAATAAAACAGGTGCTCCCACAGGAGAAACACTCGGCCTGATGAAACCCTTCTCAAGTAATTCCTGTAATTATTCCTTTAACTCTTGCAGTTCCAATGGAGCCATTCGATACGGAGCCTTAGAAATAGGTTGTGCACCAGGTAACAAATAAATAGAGAATTCCACCTCTCTCTGTGGCGGTAATCCATCTAAATCCTCCGGAAATACATCAGGAAATTCACGAACAACACTGGTATCTTCAAATGTAGATGAGCTATCAGAAGAATCAATCACATGAGCCAAATAGCCTTCGCAACCATGCACAAGCATCCGCTTCATCTTGATAGCCGAAATAAATCTTCTCAAACCACTGGGATTAGAACCATGGAACTCAAACTCTGGCAAATTTGGGTCCCCAAAAATTATCTTCTTCCTTTGGCAATCGATAGTTGCCCCATATCGCTCTAACCAGTCCATACCCAGAATAACATCAAAGTCCATCATCTGAATAGGTAAGAGATCCACACAAAGATTTTTGTCCTTCACTTTAACCACACAGTTAGGATACTAAGTGTTCACATATACAATTACCCCCATAGGGCTTCCAATAGAATATTCAGATAAAAGTGCAGTAGGTGTAATGCATAGATGTTTAGCATAAGATGTAGAGACAAACGAATGTGTAGCACCAGTATCAAATAAAACTGTAGCATTCCTATTTCCAATAGAAAGTGTGCCTGTAATGGTACCTGAAGTGTTTGCAGCATCCTTTGCAGTAAGAGAGAACACACGTCCAGTATTTTTCTGATTGTTCTTTCCATTAGCATCATTCTGATCCCCAGACTTTTTCAATGGCATCTTACAATCTTGAAGAGTATGGCCTTTCTGACCACAGTTGAAACATGATCTGGTAAGTCAAAAACACACACCACCGTGCATCTTCCCACAATGCTCACAAGTAGACTTTCCACCACTCTGGTTTCTAGTTTGATTAAATGACTTATTTTGCTGATTACCATGATTTCCATTTCTCTGCTGGAAGCTTCGAGTGTTATACCTTTGATTATTCTATTTAAATTTGCCTGAAGATCCCCCATTTTTCTGAAACCTAGAAGAGTCATCATCTCTCTTTCTTTTTTGGTTCTGCATATCCCTCTGTTTACGAAAGCCAGTCTGATGTAGTTCCTGATCTCTAGCACTGTCAATCAAACTATCCATTGAAGTGTATCGATTAGCAATGATGTGATTACGAATTGAAATCTTCAAAGCCCACTTAAACTTCATGATTTTGTCCTCCTCGGTCCCAGCAATAGACCGTGCATAACCATCTAACCTCTGAAATCGCACCTGAAAATCAGCCACAGACTCATCCTCCTTTTGAGCTATATCCTAATACTCCTGAGCATACTCCTCACGAATACTGACAGGAAAGTACCTCTGATCTAAATGTGTTTTAAACACATTCCATGTGAGAGTGTCCTCATATCTAGCTGCATGAGAACCCACAACTGATTTCCACCAAATGCTAGCATCTCCCTCAAGTCAGTAAGTAGCAAAATGTGCTTTCTCCACTTCTGAACAATTAAGTACCCTGAAGATTTTCTCCATGTGGTCAATCCATGTTTCAGCATCCATAGGAGTATTGGCCTCCTTAAAAGAATTAGGCCTCTGTTTCAAAAAACGATCAAACATAGTTTGACCTTCCTGATTTTGCCTGTTATTGCCACCATGATTCTGATCACTAGGATTCCTTCTTTGTTGAGAAGCCACTTTACGTACCATATCCATAAAAGTGTTTCTATCCATAACTATTTGTTGAATCCCAGAATTTTGACCAGAATTTTGATCGGTAGTACTTTTAGGCGACATCCTGTAGAAAATTTTATTAGCGCACAAAAATATATGTAACAATATTTATACTTAGAAATCTTACTTCTACCCATGCGAAGTCAACCCAAACTCACAGATCAACACCTAATAAGCAGTCTACAAAATCATTAAGCTTAGCTTTGATACCAACAGTGTAACACCCAACTATTATTAATAATAAGGCTACACAATTTAACAAAGTCTAGATCATATCAATGCTAGCTGTCATAAATGAATAATCTTGCTAAAGTTTAAGTACCGAGTCTCCATAACAATAATACTAATAAAGTCGGAAATTATCTAAAATAAGCCCCCAAACATCTTATTAAATCTCCTAAGTAGAAAACAGCTATAAACTGGGAAGCGCTCATCACTCTCCCCGCTTTACCCCTCATTACATGCGGAAGGAAATAATACGAGTGAGTCAAATGCCTAGTAGGAATATATTTTAATATAATGCAGAATTTTTAGAAAATATAATGGATTGTGTCTTACCAACACAAGAAGATAATAAAATGATACAAATGAAAATAATAAACAATATAAGGATCACGGGATATCTCAAATCATATACGATGTTTAATAAAATGGTACCACAATAAATAACTCGGATCCAAAACAATAATAATAAGGCTGAAAGGCAAATAAGGTGGGAACAATAAAGGTCTCTTACACAAAACTGTACTCGTGAAACTCCACTCACCAAGTACAGGACAATGGTTTTCTTCCTCGAATATCCATAAGAAGAAATAATAGAATGTATAAAATATCCAACAATACAATATCGATCATGATCTATTCACGTCTCATACTCCAGAAATGCGTCCGTATACTTATAACACCGATACGAGTTAGTGCCTAGTTCACCTTTACTCCGAACTCCATGTGAACATTATCCGTGATTAACCCACACGGATCGGTCTAAGAGCCCAATACACAGGTTACAAAAGTTACCGACTTTTTAATCAAATCAAAATAATATCGTAATAAAAATGTGAAACAAAACAATATAAAGAATCAAGGCAACAATAATTCTAAAAATAGGGAATTCAAATAAAACTAAGAATGTGTACAAGTAATACACATAGAGTACAAAAGGATTACAATTTTATAAATTTCTTCATCATTAAATATAAAGAGTATTTACTATTTAAATGGAGAGAAAGAAAGAATTATAATTTAAAATTGATAAAAGGAGTAAGAATTCGTACCTTAAATAGCTTGAAAACTAAACCAAAATATCACGAGGATCCGCTAAAATACAACCGCTACTCCTTATACGAATCTAAACACCAATTTTATTACATATTAANAAATACAACCGCTACTCCTTATACGAATCTAAACACCAATATTATTACATATTAGCATATATAAATACACTTATGTATTTTAATAATTCTTAAATCAAATACTAAATCAATTATAAATTTAAATTACTATAAAAAATAATATACCTAATAAAATAATCATATGCCGAGCATTATTGAACAAACCCAGTTCTTATCTGCTAGAAATATAATGGTTTAAACAATCCTTTAGGCCACTAAACTAAGACGGCTACTATAATATTATTATTAAAATAATAATTATAACAATCAACAATAATTATCATTTATCGAATATACGTAGTTAGTAAAATTAATAGAGCAAATAGGCGAGTGATTTAAAGCCAAATATAATGGAATAATTTATAAAAATGTAAATATGTGTACATATTTTATAAATTATAAAAATAAGCACAATAATAGAATCAAATAAAATAGATGCTACCAACTATAAAATAATACTGAATATAAGTTGGACTAGGACAGATATATGCTATAGTGATGCTTTATAAATCTATAATGAAAATAATTTATTTTACTATTATTAATTAATCAAATAAAATACTATACTTATTAATCAGAAATCACTTAACCATAAGGATTCTATATTGAGTCACTGATATAGTTAGATTTTGGTGCAACTCTATAAGCTTGCAAAATATTAAAAATGCATACCATGGCATTATGGAGTACTGCTACGATGCATGCAAAAAAATCTAGTAATATAAATTATGAAATAACCATGACAGGTGACACCAAGAACCTATGGTGCTGAAGTTAAAACATAAAATATATGCATAAAACCCATGTTTTATTTGTATATAAAAATATAACTTATTGAATACTTATAAAATAAATCAATATCTTTTTCTACGAAAACAGTAATCCATGGTAATATTGTATATATTAATAATAATAGAAAATAATAATTTACCAATTAATAATAATAATTTATTTAGTATGAGATCAAAATAGAAAATTGAATACATTAACGAGAGACATATATCTAACTGTATTATGACATTGTTAATCATTTAATGTATGCATATAAGTAAGTTGTATAACAAAAATAATGAATTTGAAATAATATATCAATAATTCTAACTAAACACATTGCATGCGAATATGTATGTATATATATATATATATATATATATATATATATATATATATATANATATATATATATATATATATATATATATATATATATATATATATATATATATATATTAAAAGAATCACATAAAATGCTTCTTCATAGAAAAAAGATGACTTACATAAAATATGTGAACAGCGATAAAAGAACACAATTAAGCCACTCTTCCACCAAACCAATTAAAGCTTATAGCCTGCATGAAAAATAAGTGGATCCCAAGCCACATAGAGATCAAATTTTAAATATCTGAATCTCAATATTACTAATAAATAATAATGAATAGTCAAAATCATAAAACAATTAAAAGTTTTCTTGAAACATACATATGATCGCCCATCCTTTCTTCACAACTCTGCTATTTTAATATATAACTACGGTAGGCTATATATACTAGTATAGGAATAATATGATAGAGTTTTATATTATTACTATATCCTATACATTTGCTCTAAGAGATAAACATAAAAATGTCTCCTATAACATATCATTAGTCAAATAGGCTAAACCGAACCTTATCTACTTAGTACACCGCCAGGATAGTTGTAACAAATTTTAAGACGAAATAATAATGCGTGCAATTTAAAATTATTTCAAATGAATAATAACTTATAATTTTTGCTTTATTCAAAAAATAAAATAAGAAAATAATAATTATTTAAATAATAATAAGTAACTAGGGATATTAAATTTACTTTATAGAGAAAATTGAAATGAAAGAAATATATTTAGGTTGAAATGAAACATCTTTATTAAAGATATAAGGCCATTTGTGTGTGCAGCTGTTGTGGAACCAAGAAATATGTATTTCTATTTTAGTCTTGTTTTGATGATAAAGTATCAATCTTTTGTTGATTTGCTTTCTGGGTTTGTGTTATTTGTTTTTTAGCTTGATTTTATGATAAAGTTTCAATCTCTTTTAGAATCTTGGTTTCTGATATAGGTTTGAAATATGTACATTGACCTTGAACTTCTGGGTTTGTGTTATTTGTTTTTTAGCTTGATTTTATGATAAAGTTTCAATCTCTTTTAGAATCTTGGTTTCTGATATAGGTTTGAAATATGTACATTGACCTTGAACTTCTGGGTTTGTGTTATTTGTTTTTTAGCTTGATTTTATGATAAAGTTTCAATCTCTTTTAGAATCTTGGTTTCTGATATAGGTTTGAAATATGTACATTGACCTTGAACTTCTGGGTTTGTGTTATTTGTTTTTTAGCTTGATTTTATGATAAAGTTTCAATCTCTTTTAGAATCTTGGTTTCTGATATAGGTTTGAAATATGTACATTGACCTTGAACTTCTGGGTTTGTGTTATTTGTTTTTTAGCTTGATTTTATGATAAAGTTTCAATCTCTTTTAGAATCTTGGTTTCTGATATAGGTTTGAAATATGTACATTGACCTTGAACTTCTGGGTTTGTGTTATTTGTTTTTTAGCTTGATTTTATGATAAAGTTTCAATCTCTTTTAGAATCTTGGTTTCTGATATAGGTTTGAAATATGTACATTGACCTTGTTCAATTCTTTTTTTTCAGGATATTATTGCTAGACAGTTTGGGATGATGCAGTCTATACCTTCTGATCTAGTGTGCTCGGTGGAGCATCATAAGATGTCATTGAAGGGTAATGACAAAATTCATTGAGTTCAAAAGCATCAATCAAGTATTGGTATTTTGGACACTCGTTTGGATCATATCTTTGAGGCAGACTTGATTGTTGGTGACAATACAGTGCCTGAATATTATACTTGGTATCTTGACAGGACTGTGAGATTTATTTCTCGTCTGGGGAATTTCAAAATCATATTACAAGGGTTTTTTACTATTCATTTTATTGTTGGTGACAATATATGTTTTAATGTTTGCTTGATTTTACTTTATATGTTTCTATCTTGTGACACATATGTCCCTTATTTTGTTTTTTTAGGGAGGTACATTGAGGACTATAGTTCATCATACACAGTCAATTCTTCATGATGTGTCCGATCTTGCTACTGAGGGTTGTAATCTTGTTCAAGATTACATCTTATATGGTTTTGAGGCATTTTCGTTGGATGAGCGTCGAGATAGAGAACGAGTGGGGAGGCAAGAACCTGGGCGGGGTCCTAAACGTCGGGCTGGTAGACGAGCTGAAGCTCAAGTATCTGATGATGATCATGTGGTGACAGATCTTGCAGATGACGATACCTCTTCACTTGATGTACCTGAGTCATCTAGTCAAGCCCAGTGTAGTCATCCCACATTTGATCTTGGTCTGACACCCCCTACTGAGCAGTCTCTTCCCACTGAGCAGCCTCCTTCTACTGAGCAGCATCCTTCTGTGTATCATTCTGACAGGCCTATTGTTGAGCAGTCTATCATATTGTCGTATCTGACATTTGATCTAGGTATTACTGCATCTCAGCCTATTAATGATACTACTACTGCCGGTGGTTCTTCTCAGCCTATTACTACATCTCAGCTTAGTGATGATACTAGTACGGATAATCCTAGCAGATTTAGTAAAAATCTAGTATACGAGGTTCGACGTTCAAAGAGAGTTTGTAAAGCGACGAAGTGTGGTACTGATGGGCAAAAGTGTGCCAAAAAGTTATGGTAAGTTTTTATATTATTTCAAATGTCTTTTGTTTAGTATCTCGAATGTCTTTCCAATCAGTTTATATGACATATACTCTGACCTCAACTATGTACTAACATTGTGTTTGTACAATTATTTCAGGATATTGTAGAGAAGTGCAAAACTGGGAAGGCTATTGTATGAGAGGAACTAGAAGAAATAGAGTAGAATTAAAACTAGTTTTTGTCTTTTATCGTAAAATGTAAAAAAATATTTTGTACTTTGGTGGAGCTTTTGTTGTTAATTCTAACTTTTGCTGTAGAAAATCTCTTGATACTTCATTTTGGTGGAGCTTTTGTCATTTTATATGTGAGTTGATTTTATAGTTGAACTGAGTTCTTGTACTTTTTTTTACAGCTAAGCTCTTGTAATTTTTTTTACAGGTGAGTAGAGTATTTGTTATCTGGTAATTTTTGTTATTTGTTGAGTTAATTTCAGCTGAGCTTAGTTGATGTTATATGTGCTAAGTTGTATTTCACATATTAGATGAGTTGTATTAGTTGAGTTAATTTTTGTAGAAGACGCAACTTCGTTTCCCATTTTGAATACTTTTAAAAATAAAAAAAATCAACTTGAATGCTAGTTCATGCCACGTTTTGAATTCTTTTAAAATAAAAATAACCTGAACACTAGTTTGTACCGATATAGCGTTTTACTCGGCTACACGCTGTATCGTACTGCGTTCTTCTGTCAAACTATACACACGACTCCTTCAACTGTGTTACTGTCACACACCTTGTTTTCAACCTACTGCTCAAATACTAAACTGATGAAAACCTAAACACATTGCAATAACAAATACAGACATATATATATATATATATATATATATATATATATATATATATATATATATATCAAATTTAGTAAAAAATCTGGATTGGATGGCTTCGGGATCGGGCTCCGGATCAAAATCAACTGCTATAGTAGCATGGATTTATATCGATGGTAATATTCTAAAAACTCAATTAGAGGGTTGTGTTTATGATAGACATGTTTCCAAGCATGTTAAGCTTGATTCTAGTATGAATTTCAGTAATTTGTATGATGTGCTATTTTTAAAGATGAAAATTGAAAGGAGTAAATATGAGTTGAAATTGTATTTTAGAAGTAAAAATCCCAATGATATGAAATTTGGTATTGTTCCAGTTGAAGATGATGATGATGTTGAGTTGATGTTTGGAATTGTTCTCTCAAACGGACCACATTTCTTTCTTGAGCTTTATTTGAAAAAAAAATTAATTGGTCAATTGGTTGAAAGTTGTTCAATAGGTGTTGAAAAAAGTAGTAGTAAGGGTGTTGAAGGGCGATCAACTAGTAGTAGATATTTTAGAGGAGAGACGAGTAGCAATACTTGTTGGAGAGTCATAATGTTGTTGAGAGTGGAATGAGAATTGAAAAGTCCACATATTTTAATGAGTCGGTTTTGATAACAAGAGATTAATTGACAAATCCTATGGAGTTGAGGGAGATGATGGTATTTGATTCTAAAGATGAGTTGATGCATACAATGAGAGAGTTTTATATTCGTAGTCATCGGGAGATTATTGTGACTAGATCAAGTGCTTTGAATTGGTATGTTGCTTGTAAGTGGAAAGATCACGGTTGTAAGTGGATGCTAAAGGCTAGGTTGTGAAAGACACTTGGTAAATTCCAAATCATGGAAACTTTATGACCACACACATGTATGCGCACAACTATTACTCAGCACCACCCTAACTTGACATCTGCTGATATTGTGGAAGTAATTAAAGACCAAATTTTAGTTGATCCCACAATTAAGGAAAAAGTATTGATAGCGACAGTAAAAAAACATTTTTGGTTACCAACCGGGTAGGAAAAAAGTTAGAGATGCCAAAAAAACATGCAATGGATCAACTACATGGATCTTGGGAAGGATCTTATGAAGATCTCCCTTATTTGATGGAAGCCTTCCAATCTTTCAATGTTGGAACCAAAGTTGATTGGCTTTTTAAGGAGGATGAATCGGGAGAGCGTGGGAGCTTAGAGGTAACATTTTTTTAACACTAGTACTTCATTCAAGTCTTGAATAATTTGAACATATACTAATGAATATTTGAAATAGAAATTGACATTCAAGAGACTATTCTGGGCTTTTAAGCCGTGCATCAATGGATTTCAGCATTGCATGCTAGTCATACAGATTGATGGTACTCACCTATATGGGTCGTATCCAGGTGTTCTTTTTAGTGCAACAACAGTTGATGGATTCAGCCATATTCTTTCCTGGACATTTGCAATAGTGGAAGCTGAGATTTTATTTAGTTGGGGTTGGTTTATGGAGAGGTTGAGGAGCTTTGTGGTAGGTAAGAGGCATGATATTTGTGTCATTTCTGACAGACATGCTGGGATCATTGCAGCTATGCAATAGGAAGGATGGTGTGAGCCATACAACTACCATCGGTTTTGTGTCAGACATCTAGTTGTGAACTTTGCTTCTGCCCATCATAAAAAAGGTTTGAAGAGTAGGATAGTTGAGTTGGCTTCTTAGGTGCAAGAGAAGAAGTTTGATTTGTTATGGGAGCAACTGTTGATTGTGGAGCCTAAGGCGGTTGAATGGTTTAAGAATAAACCATTAATGAAATGGTCACTAGCACATGATGGGGGGAAACGTTTTGGTATCATGACCACCAACTATGCTGAAAGTTGGAACAATGCCATTCTTGAAGCTAGAAACCTCCCGGTTACTTCCTTGGTTAGAGAGTTATTTCTAAAGACCGTTGAGTATTTTGATCAAATAAAGCTTGAAATTGCATCACAATCGGTTCGAGGTCAAATGTTCATTAGTTATGCTAATAAGATGTTGAGTCGATCGATTACACATTCTAGTGGACATAGTGAGAAATTATTTGATCGAGATACTTGGTTATTTCAAGTAGTCACTAGGAAAGTTGGACTAAAGGGTGGTAACAGTCACACCGTTCGAATTCTAGAATCCATGTGCTCGTGTGGAAAATGGCAAAATTATCGTATTCCGTGTTCTCACTTAATTACTTGTTGTGCCTATGTCAAATTGAAGCACGAGATGTTTGTCGGCGAGTGGTATAAGTTGCAGAACGTATCGAAAATTTATAATGGCATATTTGAACCGATACCAAACAAAGGCGATGCTCGTTGGCCAATCAATCTAGATATCCCAAAAGTGATTCATGACAAGGATGTTGAAACGAAGAAAGGAAGAAGAAAGTCCACGAAATTCAAGAATGTAATGGATTTTCAAGCACCGCGTGGGAAGAAATGAAGTCCTTAATATATCTTTGTAATGCATTTGAAGAAGTCATTTTGTTTAGACATGTTTAACTTTCGTTAATTTTTCTTTGTAATTCAAATGCATATTTAATCATTTGGGATATTTTTATTAATCTTTTTTATTACATTGTGTGTTTTGATGATTTTTATTATGTTGTCTGTTTTTTATTATGTGTTTTGTTGGGATATTTGGGATACTAGTGTTCTTTAAATATGCAGTAGCAGTAGGCAATAGGTATCGCTGGGGGGTGAAGCATAAACACGCTATTTGATGTTGAGTTTTAAGGGTAAGACACAGGTTCGTGTAACATTTTTATTTTATATTTTTAAATTTTGACCAAAACGCGAGTTCATATCACCTTTTGACGTTAAACGAAACTTTGTATAGCGTTTTGATATAATTTCTTCTTTTTTTAATTTTGAACATAACATTGTTTAATGTCGTGTTTAAAGATAAAACTCAACATCAAGTTGCGTTTTGAGGCTAAACTAAACTTAATATAGCGTTTTGATGTTGAGATTAAATATCGCGTGTTCTCGTAAAACCCAACATTAAGTTGCATTTTGAGTTTTTTTTTATAAAAATGCTAGAAAAAACTTAACATAATCTAGTGTTTTAGGTAAAATTTAACATCACCCCGTATTTTAAAATGATATTTTGAATCATTTTACCCGACTGTGTCATTTTGAGGTTTTTTTATATAAAAATGACCCGTAGGGCCGTTACCGGAAACACACACGCACACTTTCATGTATGTATGTATTGATGTGTTTGTAATAACATGTGAATTCACCCTTTGTTTGTACAAATTGATTCTTGTCAGAATTTGACACCACCACTCCTTTATTAACCAGCCCACCACTACTTCATCATCCTCGAATATCGTGCCATGGCGACCAAGAAACTGTATGAATCATTCTCCAAGACCTTAATTGATGAAGCCCATAAATGGGGTTGTATGAAACAAACTGGGGTCTCTTTACGTTACATGATGGAGTTTGGGTCAAGACCCACTGATCGAAACTTGTTGATTTCAGCCCAGTTTCTTCAAAAAGAGCTGCCTATTAGAATTGCAAGAAGGGCTATTGAGCTTGAGACTCTCCCTTATGGCCTCTCTCACAAGCCTGCTGTCTTAAAGGTCATATTCTCTTTCTCTCTCTGTGTGTGTGGGTGTTTTTATTATAATTTTTGGTCATTTTTTGTGGATGCTGATGTTGGGTTTTGATTTTGCCTCATTTTTGTACATGGGTTTGGAATTGTTTTAGATTCTCCAGGCTTGTTGCATGAGTAGTTTTAAAAAATGTGATTTATAGTACTATTTGTTGGTTATTTGTTATAAATAAATATTTTATGTGGATTTTTTAGATGTGGGTGTGTGATGGGATGGGAATATTTAAGTTTCCATGTTTGGTACAACTGTTATTAGTGTATGAAAAGATTCTTTATGTGGATGTGTTATAGTATTAGTTTAGTTTAAAGTACCTTATTCTTATCCTGAATGTGTAAGAGTATATTTTATATCTATGATGTCTTATGGATTTCTAGAAGTCTGAAAATNTGTTTGGTACAACTGTTATTAGTGTGTGAAAAGATTCTTTATGTGGATGTGTTATAGTATTAGTTTAGTTTAAAGTACCTTATTCTTATCCTGAATGTGTAAGAGTATATTTTATATCTGTGATGTCTTATGGATTTCTAGAAGTGTGAAAAAAGGAGAGGAATGAGGACATACTACTTCAATTTTATATATACAACTAAAGAATACTGGATGGTTCTTAGTTTAATTCCCTGACACTAAATTCTTTATCTCTGTGATAAAAATATCTGATATTTGTGTGGCAGTCGAACCTTATGTACCCGGTATGTTTCACCCAGAAGTTGGGTCTGTTGTATATTGTGACCGTGGTTTATTGTTGTTATGCACACTCGGAAATTTACCTATTAATCCTCAGTGATAGGAGAAAAAGAAAATGACCACTTATAGGTGCCTGTTCTGGAATCCTCATTACACACCAAAGGGCTGTAAAATTAGGTCCTCTATAGTATGCCAAGGATGCACTTCCCTATTAGTTCTGAAGTTGTGAATTCACAAACTTATCTTTACAAATTAAATTCCCTATGGCGCTTTTAGTCGGTGCCATGAGCTGGAATTGGTGGTTTTAAACCAAGCTCATTTCAATTTTGTTTCTGATATAGATACTGATTTTGTCTTTGTACTCTAAACGTATAAGGTGCGTGATTGGTATTTGGATTCCTTCAAAGATTTTAGATCGTTTCCTGAAATTAAGGACAAAAATGATGAGCTGGAGTTCACAAATATGATAAAGATGATCAAGGTGAGACACAATAATGTTGTCCCAACACTTGCCCTAGGGGTTCAACAGCTGAAAAAATCTCTGGATCCGAAGATTGAATATGAGGGTCTTGACGAAATTCACCAGTTTCTAGATCGTTTCTATATGTCCAGAATAGGAATTCGTATGCTTATTGGTCAGTTCTCTCTTTCCCGAATAGCATATTGTCCATTGCATGTCACCATATTATCTATTTGATTTGTAATTATTATTGCCTGCAAGTGCTTGATTAGTACTGCCTAGTAAAATTGTTGTCAACATATTTGTGGCTGAAACTCAGGTCAACACGTGGAATTGCACAATCCCAATCCTCCTCCTGACGTTGTTGGTTACATTCATACAAAGATGTCTCCTTTGGAGGTAGCAAGAGGTGCCAGTGAGGATGCTCGCAGCATTTGTCTAAGAGAATACGGGAGTGCACCTGATTTTAACATCTACGGAGATCCTAATTTTACTTTCCCGTAAGTGTTCGTTTCTCCTGATTAACTAACTTCTGCAGGTCTTCTTTCTTTGTATAATGTTCATCAGAGGAAGCTTCCCTTTATCTTTATTTTCCAATACTACTGATGATTTGGAGTTTAGACTACTAGTGCATTCATACTATTAAAACTATCTACTGCTGTTTTGATTTTATAATATTAGTCCATGAATGTATGACTATAGACAACACAATTATGTGTCGGAAAATTTAGAATTCTGGGTAAATTTCGTGGAAAGCACTTCCTCTTTTTGTTGCTGATTTCTATTCACTCCTGTTACAGGTATGTTCCGACACACTTGCATATGATGGTTTTTGAGTTGGTCAAAAACTCTCTGCGAGCTGTCCAAGAGAGATATATGGACTCAGATAAGATTGCACCTCCTGTTCGAATAATCGTAGCCGATGGATCAGAAGATGTTACGATTAAGGTCGAAAATATGTCTCCCTCATCTGCTCATACCAAGTACCTTGTACGTATTAACACTTATTTTTAAATGAATGTTCTTTTGATATGTAGGTATCTGATGAAGGAGGTGGAATAGCAAGAAGTGGTCTCCCGAAAATTTTTACATATCTCTACAGCACTGCTAAAGACCCCCTATGTGAGAAGCCAGATCTGGAAACTGCTAATATGGCCACAATGGCTGGTTATGGGTATGGGCTTCCAATTAGTCGTTTGTACGCCCGGTATTTTGGTGGGGATCTGCAAATTATCTCTATGGAAGGATATGGTAAGTTGAGAATCTTTTTACTCTCTAAAAAAATTAATTTGTCTATGTAGCAACATGATGCAGCCGAGGTACGTTTGTGGTTTTTAGAATTCCCTTTCATGGTCATTCAGTATATTACTCATTACTGACGCAATGAAGTTCAACTAAACTGCATCCGCTCTGTATATTAATGTAGAGTCTATAAACTGTTTGGTTTAGGTCAACTACAGAAATTTTAATACTTAAACGCATGCCTCCACTGAGGCTTCGACCCTCAACCTCTTATTGTCAATAGGGGAAAAGGGTATCTTCTATAAACCATTTTGTAGAATTTAGTTTATTTAAAGTTGTCAAGGTTGAGAACAGTTTACATTTCGTCTCTAGTACTTTGTTGCATTGTTCATGACCAAATTGACTTATAGTAGCGTGTAGATAACAGCTATTTAATATGTATTTCGTACTTGATATCAAATTCATGTTTGCACGTTCCAACTTTGATGAGGTACATTTTCAGCCAGATCATTATTCTGTGGTTCTGGCTCCTTTACTTAACTATCATGTATGTGTTGTATATATGCAGGGACAGATGCTTATCTTCATTTATCTCGTCTGGGAGATTCTCAGGAACCCTTACCATAAGCTATCACTGAAGATGTAGCTGTTGTTCAAGACCTCTGTATATACCTCAGCACTAACATTGGATCTGTGCATTGCATAAAATATTTGTTTTGAATTCAATACATGGTGGATGCTGAATATCCAAATAAGGAGACCACACTTTCCTCTTTTTGCACATTCAGTGGAGAATATTCAATTTGCTCAAGAATGAATAGAAAACTTACTCTCTAAAAATTAGATTATAAACCTTCCTGTAACTATTGTGCAGATCATAAACCTTGACTGTGGCGGGTAGATTTCAGAATATTAGATTATTCAGAGCCGATTGATTATTCAGAGCCGAAAGAATCGGATGTTAGGTTCTTGTTTTCCGTAACTTTTTACTCATGACTGAGGTTATTGTATTTCGATATTTTTGGTTGAGACTGCAAAATATGCAAAAATGAATTTACACAAGTGAAGGTTCTCTCTGATTACTGTCCGTAAAAAAAATCTGCTATTTGTTTCTTTCTTTTTTGGTTTTTTTTTATTACTATACATTATTGTTTCCGATATCTCATATGTTTTACTCCAGAGCCAGGATACCATGTTACTAAATCTGTGATAACTTGTTATTAATTATCCAACAGAATAGTTTATCTAGACATAATCCTTGCTCCAAAGAAAGATCGCTTGCACAAATTATGCATCAGTCCACATTTAATCTCATTTTATTACACCCACGAGTAAAATGGAGCATCAAAACGAAAGTAACCACTATACAATTACAAAACTCAAGCAGTAATAACAACTAGCAGCTTTCAATGTAAGACTCTTAAAAAAATGAAAAAAGTCCCCCATAAGTAAGGACTTGGTTGATACAAGAGGAGGAAAGAACAACACTTGACCCTATCTTGAGAAACTCTACTAAACAGTTATTTTAGATTGGTGCCTACAGTTTTCAACCACTGTCACTTTACATCATCAATATACAGTAACAAGATGCCTACAACATTAAGTAAATGAAAACATGTACATTAAGCTTCATTTTGTTATTTGATAGTGCCCGCTGTTACTCATATTGTCATCAAGAAAGTTGATATTATTATCATTATCATCGTCCTCGTCTTCGTCATCATCTGTGGCAGCACCGAAATTATTAGAAGGATGAAGATGGACATCCAAGGGCTGTACGTCAGCCAAAGTTACCAGTTGCATGCATCCTTTTCTGGCCTCAACATGTCCATCTTCATACTCAACCTCATTTTCGTATGTGTCAACTTGTTCTATTTCATTGCTAGGGATCACCTGGTTTATAAATTATGCAAGATGAGATATTCTAGAAATTAATCAGAAAATGCTTAGACCATAATAGACTTAAAAAACTTCTTTTAACCAGGTCAGGATATACCTCTCATGCTTACATCGCATTTATAACCATCAAAGAGTAAAATAATAGAAGGCTGGAGACAATATATAAAAACAAAAAAGAAGATAGTAACTAAATATAGCACTTTGGTAGTGTATGGTAGCTAAATTGTATTTTGATATGTAATTGGCTTAATATATCACACATTCTTGCAGTGTGAAGCAAATGATATACCCTTTCAGCAACCCAGCAAGAAATTCTAATAATTTACAGTAGGAAGTTAAGGGCATACCTCGTCTTCATGTAGTACTTGTTTCTCTGTATCCACAATCCAGTCATAAAGTAAAAATTCTTGCAAAACACTGTCAATAGATATCAAGTCGTTAGAAGTCTTCCTTATTTGGCGTTCCCTGAGTCGTAGGTTGTAGTGAACATAGATGAAATCATTCAATTTTTTCTGTGCCACACGATTGTGCCTTTGGCTTTTGATCTGATCATATATGCTCCAGTTGTGTTCACACCCAAATGACGAGCATGTTTGGCTCAATATACGTACTGCAATTCTTTGCAACTCGACACAGTTTATGCCATGCTGTTGCCACCATGCAGCTAAGGAGAAAAAAAGAAGAAATTTAACATATATCGAGTTCAAACTAGAAACGCCTTGTTACAAGCTTACGGCTATGTAAATTATACCTGGATTAAGCTCCGCTCTGGTACCAATAGCCAAGTCAGTGCCAAAATCAGCTTTGGCAGAACCAAAATCCGAAATCTGCAGCAGTGGCAGGATGCAACAAACGAAAATTGTAAATAAAAAAACAAGTAAACTGAAAAGAGGTTATACTTGATATTGATTACCTGCATGGATGCAGAAATTCTTTTTCCACTGTCTGGCTCCAGATGAACAATGCATGCATTCAGTCCACGAACAACCTCTGGGTGCTACAGTTATGCACATATAACAGATGAGTTCTATATATTACTCTGCATACTTTTCTTTTGTGTAGGCTGATTGGAAATTTTTTTAACACAAAATCAGTTAATTACCTGAACAAAATCAGGACGATATCTGTATGATGGATTGAGGAAGTAAGCAGCCAAATACAATGGATGGTGGTATAGTGAATTCCAGTTTTTGTCTATAACACTCCAGAAGGGTCCATACTTGCGTACATTATCATTATGATTACTCTTAATAGAAAGCTTAGCTCTGCACATATCATTATAGATAAATGGCATAGAAAGGCTATCATCACCAGTAATCTTTTGAAGAACTTCCATAATAGGGTCCACAGACTTCCTAACAAACAACATCTTTTTCCAAAAAGTAGGGTTCAATACAACCCTCTCTACCTCTTTACCCGCTTCCATTTGTGAACACCGAGAGGAAAGCCATTTGTTTGACTGAAATAATCGTTTGAGGCCAATTCTGTGATCCAAAAGATTCTGCAAAGTAGCAAAACTCGACGCATATCGGGTAACTGAGGGTATCAAAAGTTCTTTTCCACCAGTGTACTCACTCTTCATAAGATTTAGCAGCCACGTGCGATTGTAAATGAACTTCGTAATGCTTTGACTCTTTTCCATGCACTCTCCAACCCATTTTATCTTCATGAAATCCTCAAGCATCCTTTCAATGCAATAGCCAAGACAGGGAGTCCAAAATAAGTTTGTTCTTTTCTCTTCAAGCATTTTTCCGGCTGCCTGATAACTTGGTGTATCATCAGTAATTACCTGGTAGAGTGAATACAGTGTGGGTGGTCGAATGAGCATGGCATCACAAAGATGATACGGGATAATGTTTAGTTACATAAATAAACAATTGAATTTACTTACCTGCACTATATTTTCTTCGCCCATCTCTTCCACCACCTTGTCAAGCAACTTAAATAAGTACAAAGCATCTTCAAACTCATCAGTGGCATCAACTGAACGTACAAAGTACATACCGTGGGGGCAAGAAACCAAAATATTAATCAATATTCTTCCACGTGAATCCGTCCAACTATCTGCCAAAATAGAACATCCAGTAACTGTCCATGAAATTTTGCATTCCTCAAGGTAGTTTTTGATAGTTGAAATCTCATCTTGTAGAAAACGACCTGATATAACATTGGCTGAAGGACCCACCAAACCTTCTCCATATTGACCAACCAACTTGAGCATCTTATGGAAATAAGGGGAATTTGCTGCCTGGGAAGGAATTCCTGCATGATAAAAGAATTTGCAAATTGCAGAGTTAACTTCCTTGCGGAATCTTTTGCAGGTACCTTTTCCTTGTTGGGAATTTAAAGGTGCATCACTCTTTGGAGACTTCGAAACAATAGCTTCAAAATTTGGTCTTCTTATCCATGGTTCAGCCTCCATTATGGAAGATGTGCCTCTTAGCATTCTTCTTGAGTCTCTTCCTAATCTTGCATCTTCAATCAATGGTATGCCATTGCTCAAAGAGTGTACAGCAGTTACTTCTTGCTCATCCTCTTCCTCTTCATTATCCGAGTGCATATAGATTGCTGATACCTCCTTCGCATCCGTTCTTCTCTGCCTTCTTCCTGAACGATGCCATTTCATATTTTCTTTAATTTTAAAATATACTTCCTCAGGAGCATTTTTACAGGGTGCAACTTCTCCTGGTATTCTAGCTAGATGCTGCTTAAAACGATTAATACCACCACTTACAATTTTCTCGCAATAGTTACATTTGACTTTTTTCTTCCTTTCATCCTGTGGAACACCATGTTCCCACCCAGGATCAACATATCCTAATGACCGGAGAGGGGGTAAATTTATCACCAATCCATTATCCCCTACCAATTGCTTTCCCTTGCTCCTATATCCAGCATGCTCTTCCTCCTCTGCTTCATCATTAGAGGGGAAAGTTAAGTATGCTTGTTCATCATATTCATTTTTCCTTGCTCTTTTACTAAACCGACATCCTTCTAAATTTTCTCTCATTTTCAAGTATACCTCCTCTGGAGCCTTATCACAGTATGTTACTTCTCCAGAAACTCGAGCTAAATGTTGCTTCAATCTGTAGATTCCACCACTAACTACCTTTCCACAATAATTGCATCTGACCTTCTTTTTCCTTTCATCCTGAGCAACACCATGCTCCCATCCAGGGTCAACAACTCCAGAGGAACGGTGTGATGCCATATAACTTCAAGCACTCATGAATTTGTATTTCAGCCTATACCTGCAAGTAATGATGAATTTATAAAATAAAAAAAAATTGACACACACCTGTGAAATGCATTAAATGTATTTGATGTCAAACAATTACCCTCTTTCCTTTGCAACAAAACAATAGTGCCAGTCCACAATATCATGCAAGGACTACAACTTAACCAAGATGCAACATATCTTGTAAAATAAAGTAGTATTTCATGATCACTTACTCGAGAAAAAAATATAAGAAGGAAACATCGACCAACAGTAGAAAACAATAAATGTATACATTGTATCTAATCATTTCCCTCCTTTGATTTTGAAATTGGAAAGTGCTATACCAACTCTGCCTCTCCCTACAAGTAACCTAATGCATGTCTTGTAGTAATAAACTCTTCGGCCTCATTTGTTTTCCTCTTAACCGTCTGAATGATCCTATCTTACCGCTTAAGATAGATTAAGATCATTTGTACCTTACTTTTTTGCTCCTGAATCATTGAGATACTGCAGAATCGCTCAGATAGATAATTCTAGCCTAACCATTCAGTAACAAGTTTTTACACGCATAACACCATGACCTTCAATTTATATCATTTCATGCCATATACTGATATATACATTCAAGTTCTATAATTGTATTTATGTTATTTATATTATATTAATATATATATTTAAACATATAAAAGTTAATATTATACACCCTCAGTCCCACCCATTTGTTTACATTTGGGAGAGGGTGTCTGACACGCATTTTAAGGTGCATATAAAGTATAGTTCCATAACTTATTTTTTAATTTTTTTTTCTCTGAATAAAAATTTAATGTTTAAATTTGTATTTAGGAAAAAAAAAATATGCTATGGAACTATACTTTATATGCACTTTAAAATGCGTGTCGGACACCCTCTCCAAAATGTAAACAAATGGATGGGACGGAGGGAGTATTATTTATTAATATATGATATAACTGATACTTGATATTATTGAAAAAGTGAAAAACACTTGTAATATTATTATAATATATTCTCATAAAGTAGCCCAATCCCTAACTCCTAATATACTAGCTAATTTTGGATTTATTTCTTTAAATAATTTTAATTCTTATTAAATAATATCATTTATTTGGTAGAGTAAAATACTAAATTAAAATCATTCAAATATTTATTTGGCAAACATTATTAATTATTCTGCATTCAGATTTCTTATTCATTCGGTTGGTTCAGAAATTTAATCATTCAGAATTATTAATTCAGATTTACCAAATGACCCCTTAATACGCACAAACAAGCACCCCTCACATATATAAGTTCACAAACATTAAGTTACTTGAAGCCTGTTTAAAATAGCTACCCCACACCCCTCAAAACAGCTTTTAGTAATGCCAAAACTGCTTTCCTTAAAAAATGAGAAAGGTGAAAAAAACTACTTAAAACTGTTTTCAGAAAAAACTACTACACGGCTTTTGCCAAAACTGCTCTTACAATTTATGAGGAAACTTCATGTTGAATATTGTAGGATAAAACTACCATTAATCACCCGCTTAATTATAAAAAAAATAACAATAATAAACTCTTTTAAGTTTCAACTTTCGACTTCCATCATTTACTTGCA